>SJYX01001626.1:72723-103678 GCA_006410675.1 Oreotragus oreotragus | reverse complement strand
AAAAAAAAAAAAAAAAAAAGAAATAGAAGATGTGGAGAGGCATGCAATAGGATAGTTTATTGGGGGAAAATAGACTAATATCAAAATAGAACAGAAGCAGAAATAATGAATTTGCTGGCATCAATCTCTTCTTTCATGACCTTATCATGCCCAAGATACTGATCAGTTTCACTACAAGCAATAAATATTAAAATGAAATTTTTGAGTATCTTATCAAAAGCTTCCTGACATCAATTGTTTTCACAATTTTTTTTCCTGCAAGCTTTGAATACGTCTTCATCTGTCTTTGATTCCAATCAATCTTGTTCCCACAAAAAGCACCTTTTTCCCCCTCTTCTATTTTTGAGTTTTCTTTCTTAGCAGAGGTGCATGAATATTATTTTACACTCCAATGTGGCTGCATCTCCATCAATCAGAAAGTAAAAAGTGGATCTGAAGGATGTGTCATGACCCTGTAGGGCTACAAACAATGGAGATGCTGTAATGATTTCCTGGCCCCTGGAAACAGCGGCCGATGATGGCTGTGTGCACGTTTGAACAAACCAGTCTGCATCCTTTGTTGTTATAATGGATCCAGGTGTTTGCAGGAGAAGCGCGTTTTCAAAGAGCATTTAATTCTTCAATGTCACCTGCACACAATTTCCAACTTGACAAATATTGCAAAATATCCTAAAAGCAAATGTTAGGGTCATCGTTCTTGTCTGTGTAACCTCTTTGATCTCCTAATGCATTAACAGTAACGACATTTTGTACCCTAAAAGCTGAAGGCAACAAGGATTTCATTTTCGTAATCATCTTCAATTATTAGGAATGGAGAAATACTCCATTAGTAATACTGGATGTGGTTCAAACTAAGTTTATTTGAAAAGTCTTCATTGTTTCCTTTGATGTTTATGACATTTTCTAGATTTTTCTGTTAAGGGCATGTCACCATCATTTAGGATACATTTCCATACAATAGAGAGCAACTAGCTTTGACATGTCAGCAAAGTTTTATGCTATGTTCCTTTTTTTTCTGCTGCTGCTGCTAAGTCGCTTCAGTCGCGTCCGACTCTGTGCGACCCCATAGATGGCAGCTTACCAGACTCCGCCGTCCCTGGGATTCGCTAGGCAAGAACACTGGAGTGGGCTGTCACTTACTTCTCCAATGCAGGAAAGTGAGAAGTGAAAGTGAAGTCGCTCAAAGAACAGAAGCAGAAATAATGAATTTGCTGGCATCAATCTCTTCTTTCATGACCTTATCATGCCCAAGATACTGATCAGTTTCACTACAAGCAATAAATATTAAAATGAAATTTTTGAGTATCTTATCAAAAGCTTCCTGACATCAATTGTTTTCACAATTTTTTTTCCTGCAAGCTTTGAATACGTCTTCATCTGTCTTTGATTCCAATCAATCTTGTTCCCACAAAAAGCACCTTTTTCCCCCTCTTCTATTTTTGAGTTTTCTTTCTTAGCAGAGGTGCATGAATATTATTTTACACTCCAATGTGGCTGCATCTCCATCAATCAGAAAGTAAAAAGTGGATCTGAAGGATGTGTCATGACCCTGTAGGGCTACAAACAATGGAGATGCTGTAATGATTTCCTGGCCCCTGGAAACAGCGGCCGATGATGGCTGTGTGCACGTTTGAACAAACCAGTCTGCATCCTTTGTTGTTATAATGGATCCAGGTGTTTGCAGGAGAAGCGCGTTTTCAAAGAGCATTTAATTCTTCAATGTCACCTGCACACAATTTCCAACTTGACAAATATTGCAAAATATCCTAAAAGCAAATGTTAGGGTCATCGTTCTTGTCTGTGTAACCTCTTTGATCTCCTAATGCATTAACAGTAACGACATTTTGTACCCTAAAAGCTGAAGGCAACAAGGATTTCATTTTCGTAATCATCTTCAATTATTAGGAATGGAGAAATACTCCATTAGTAATACTGGATGTGGTTCAAACTAAGTTTATTTGAAAAGTCTTCATTGTTTCCTTTGATGTTTATGACATTTTCTAGATTTTTCTGTTAAGGGCATGTCACCATCATTTAGGATACATTTCCATACAATAGAGAGCAACTAGCTTTGACATGTCAGCAAAGTTTTATGCTATGTTCCTTTTTTTTCTGCTGCTGCTGCTAAGTCGCTTCAGTCGCGTCCGACTCTGTGCGACCCCATAGATGGCAGCTTACCAGACTCCGCCATCCCTGGGATTCGCTAGGCAAGAACACTGGAGTGGGCTGTCACTTACTTCTCCAATGCAGGAAAGTGAGAAGTGAAAGTGAAGTCGCTCAGTCGTGTCCGACTCTGCGCGACCCCATAGACAGCAGCCCACCAGGCTCCACCGTCCCTGGGATTCTCCAGGCAAGAACACTGGAGTGGATTGCCACTTAGTTCTCCAATGCAGGAAAGTGAAAAGTTGTGTTTGAGTCTTCGTGACCCCATGGACTGCAGCCCACCAGGCTCCTCTGTCCATGAGATTTTCCAGACAAGAGTACTGGAGTGGGTGCCATTGCCTTCTCAGTGTATTCTAACATTTAGTATTTCCCATCAGAAATTCAGTTCAGGTCTTCCAGTTTTCCGTCGCGTCCTTCACTCCTGGCTTTCTATTTCTCTTAAGTTCACATGCTGTTTGTAACATCTCTTTTGGTACGTAATTATATCTAGTTGATTTTGTTGTTGTATCATATCTGATGTTTCACAATGACAACTCACCAGCTAAAGATGATCTGTAGATGGGTTTGTGGTGACCCACCAACTGTTTAAAAAATAACATCTTGAATTGGGTACCAATATTTGAAAACTGGTTGATGACACACAAAAGTTGGGACTTCCCGTTTCAACGGAGTCAAACAACAGGTCTGGCAAGGCTGGCACTCTTTTTGAGGGTAGAAGTTTGCTGGAACTGAGGCCTGGGTGTTCTAGGATGGGCAGCCAGGTCCCCTGGGCACCAGGGTCCCTCCAGGCATTTTACTTTTATTTCACTTTCCTTCCCAGGCTGGTAAGCATTTGAAGTCATGGCCTTTCTGAGCATGCCTTTTCAGAGCTTTGTTTCCTGAACTAGGTTATAAATTCCTTAAAGCCAGACCTCCTTTGCTATGATTCTTCTCTATCTTTGCACTGCCTTGCATGGTACTAGTCACATAGTAGTTGTTCAATAAATTAATTTGTTAGAAATATCTATGGTGTTCCACTGGGCATATACTGAGCTTCCTGAAGAGCTAGGGGAAAACAGTCTTCAAATAGTTCACACAAATGAAATGATTAATCTTCACAACTCCTTTTTTCGAGATTCACAAGGGATGTACAGTATGGGGATTAATTTATGATGAGGAAAGAATAACATTTAATGAAACTATTCCCAACTGAACTTTCAGGGAAGATTTAGCTACACAAAAAAGTAATTACCTATATTGAAAATTTGCCCTGCAGATGCAAGCCAGCGCTTTACCAGAAAGTGCCATGGCCTCTCCAGAGAAGAGGGCTCTGGTCCCCCTCAAGCCTGGCAGCCTCCTAGAACCATCATTCACTGTAAGACTGACTTTCCACGCCCCTTGAGTGCTTTGGGCAGCATCTCACACCAGCTTATTGATTTCGCAATTATCCAGATGAGGGCTCATTGGAATAACCTCTTCCAGCACTCATTTTCTGTCTCTGTCTTTAGTTCTGTAAGAATACTTCAAATAAACTGGGGGGTGTTGTGAGGGTTTAAATTTCTTTTTTTTTTTTTTTAATAAATTTGCCCTGCAGATGCAAGCCAGCGCTTTACCAGAAAGTGCCATGGCCTCTCCAGAGAAGAGGGCTCCGGTCCCCCTCCAGCCTGGCAGCCTCCTAGAACCATCATTCACTGTAAGACTGACTTTCCACGTCCCTTGAGTGCTTTGGGCAGCATCTCACACCAGCTTACTGATTTCACGATTATCCAGATGAGGGCTCATTGGAATAACCTCTTCCAGCACTCATTTTCTGTCTCTGTCTTTAGTTCTATAAGAATACTTCAAATAAACTGGGGGGTGTTGTGGGGGTTTAAATTTCTTTTTTTTTAAAATAAATTTCCATTGTGAAATATTTATGAATGTAAGCAAAAAATACATAATATTATGAAGAACACACTTCATTTCTGTTGTTCTGGGTACACATGTCAGTCCCTGTTATGTTCTTCCTTTCTGACTTCATATCCTGCCACAGACATCGTCTTGTGTCAATGCAAATGTACCAAAGTTCTTAAAGAGTCATGATATCCTTTAGTTGCTGTTCAGCCGGTCAGTAGTGTCCGACTCTGTAACCCCATGGACTGCAGCCCGCCAGGAATAATATTATGAAGAACACACTTCATTTCTGTTGTTCTGGGTACACATGTCAGTCCCTGTTATGTTCTTCCTTTCTGACTTCATATCCTGCCACAGACATCGTCTTGTGTCAATGCAAATGTACCAAAGTTCTTAAAGAGTCATGATATCCTTTAGTTGCTGTTCAGCCGGTCAGTAGTGTCCGACTCTGTAACCCCATGGACTGCAGCCCGCCAGGCTCCTCTCTCCGTGAAATTTCCCAGGCAAGAATACTTGAATGCGTTGCCATTTCCTCATCCAGGGGATCTTCTCAACCCGGGGATCAAACCTGTAACTGCTGCATTGGAAGGTTTATACACAAGTAAATACACATGTAAAATATGAATTTGGATGTTGTTTTTTCAATATACTTAGAATTATGAAAATAGACTTTGAAAATCTAGAACTACTTAGAAAATACATCTATACTTTGTTATATTTGAGAATTGAAAGTACACAAAATAAAATTTATTCAGCAATCAAATATTAATGACATAGAATATAGAAATAAATTAAGAAACTTAGAGCAGATCACATTGTTTTTACAAAGCCTGATTAGCAAACTAAAACCACAGATTTTTTTTTCTTCCTCCTAAAAGAATGTCATATACTCCTTGTTTTTTTATATTTAGGTTACACAAAATTCTAACTAATATGTCCATTTGGGCCCCGATTCAAAACCACTTTGAAATAAGAGTGGAGCTTGCTTGATGCTTTTTACATAAAATTTTTACAACTGACCCAATAAGACATGAAGACAGTTGGATGTTGAGGAAGGACCAAAAGTATTATATAAAGCAAAAACTAACAAATAAAAAGAAAAATGTAGTGATGAAAATTTAAGAAAAAAATGGGTAGAATGTGGAAGTGAAATTACAGTCATCATATCCTGTATCTTCCTGGATTAACCTCGTGTGTCATCATTGAATTGTCAAGTTTCAGATGTGTCCTTCTTGAGCTTGTTTTGAAAAAATAAACAGAAATGTATGTCTTTGATTTTTAAAAACAACATCTCCCTCACCTTGTTTATAAAGACCTTTTGTGAAAACAGAGATCACACTTGAGCAGTCTCACTTCATGTTGGCCCCAGCGATATTCCTTATGCATTCTTATTAAGTGCACAATACTGTTACTGTACGTTACTCAACCAGTTTTCTCTGGGGAAACATCACTTTTAATCTCCTTCCTCCTGCCTTTCCTAATGTACCTTGAAGGAGCTCAATATGTGTTTGACAAGTTAGAGAAAGAATGGATAGGAAGCTGTTTTAGATGCCTCTTGAAGGAGATGTGTGGCTTGGTTGGGGAGGAAGTGAATGAGAGTTTGGCAGAGGAGGCATGCTGAGCAGAGGTGCATAGAGAGAAGACCCAGCTATCTGAAATGACAGATTTTGTTCCCAAATGGTGGAGAATAGACCTGCTATCTCAGAGGAAACTATGGGTTTCAATATTACATTTCATTGAGGTTAATTTAAGTTTCAGTGGCATGAATGAAAATGATTTGAGAGGGGTAGAACTTAACCCTGAATGGTGTAAATGCTGCTAGATTTTTTGTGTTCTTACCTATTTCTATTCATAATATTTTTTAATAATGTAGAAGACTAAGTGGAACTGACTTACCTTTTAAAAGGGGCTCCCTCAGCCCCTGGAGGCCACCTGTTACTTAGAGGTGACATAACATATTCCCAATCCCTCCCCTAGTTCTAAGAGGGAATTAAGGATGGTGGGGGCCTTTGGAGAGTCAACTTAGAATCCTGCCTACCACACCAGGGTGCAGAGATGATACTGTGTTCTTACCTATTTCTATTAATAATATTTTTTAATAATGTAGAAGACCAAGTAGAACTGACTTACCTTTTAAAAGGGGCTCCCTCAGCCCCTGGAGGCCACCTGTTACTTAGAGGTGACATAGCATATTCCCAATCCCTCCCCTAGTTCTAAGAGGGAGTTAAGGATGGTGGGGGCCTTTGGAGAGTCAACTTAGAATCCTGCCTACCACACCAGGGTGCAGAGATGATGTTGTTGAGAGGTCACTGGATCCACCCAGGGTCAGGGCTCTGGAAGCCTTGATTCAGGTGGGTGCAGGGGAAAGATAAGAGGAAGAGAGGCAAATGGATTTTAAATGGAGGGCCAACAAGACTTGCTCATTGACCTACATTGAAGAAAAAGGTCAATAGTCAAAACATTTCAAACCAANATGTTGTTGAGAGGTCACTGGATCCACCCAGGGTCAGGGCTCTGGAAGCCTTGATTCAGGTGGGTGCAGGGGAAAGATAAGAGGAAGAGAGGCAAATGGATTTTAAATGGAGGGCCAACAAGACTTGCTCATTGACCTACATTGAAGAAAAAGGTCAATAGTCAAAACATTTCAAACCAAATCAAACCATTGATTGAGGCAAAGACATGAGAAAATAAAATGTCTTTGAACCAAGAGGTCCCATTAGTTTGGTTTGAGGCAAGCCAACTCTTAGTTAACAGGGCATCAGAAAGAGAATTTTTGAGGCAGGTGTGAATAAGTGTATCTCTGTAGCATAAGTGAGAGCGCAGGCCTGTGGAAACATGTGTCCTAAACACATCAGAGGTGCAGCTGAAGTTTTGTGAATATACTTTTCAAGGAAAACGGCTTAGAAGCCCGTTATGAGCTGAACTGCAGTCTGTTTTCCCCCAAATCAGACAGTGAAGCTCCTCCCCCCTCCCCCCGCCATGCGATTGTTTTTGGAAATGGGGCCTTTAGAGGAGTAGCAAGGTTAAGGGAGATCCTGAGGGCGGGGTCCTAATCCAGCGGGCCTGAGGTCTTCTATGAAGAGGAGGAGATGGCAGGGCTGCACGAAGGTAGCAGATGCAGGAGAAGTCGGCTCCAAGGAGAGAGGCCTCTGGAGAAATCAGCCCTGTGGGCACTTTTATTTTAAACTTTCAGCCTCCAAAGCTCTAGGAAGATGAAGGTCTGCTGTTTAAGCCACCAAGTCTGTGACATTTCATCGTGGCCACCTGAGCTGACTCATACAAAGCCCCAGTACAGTTTCTAGGAAGAGATGTATTTTGACGAGGCAGAGTGAGTGAGAAGCAATCAGAAGTCTGAGAATACTGAGTCTGCGTTGCGGAGACTACCAGGATCAGACTCCTGGATCAAAGGGTCACAGGCTCAAGATCTAGCCTTCCCCCTGCAGTGGATGGTGCTGTGTGACTTTGGGGAGACCTCTTACGCTTTCAAAGCCTGAGATCCATTAAATGGGAGTGATAGCGTCCATTTCTCTGATTATAGAGAGATTTAAATAAGATCCTATGTCTCTCTGTGTGTGTGCTCAGTTGCTCAGTTGTGTCCGACTCTTTGCGACCCTACGGACTGTAGCCCACCAGGCTCCCCTTTCCACGGCATGCTCCAGGCAAGAATACTGGAGTGGGTGGCCCTGCCCCTCTCCAGGGAATCTTCTCGACCCAGGGATCAAACCTGCGTTACTTATGTCTCCTGTGCTGGCAGGTGGATTCTTTACCACTAGCACCACCTGGGAAGATCATATTTCTGTATAGTTATTTTGAGATACACACACACACACACATATACACACACACACACACAATTAAAAGCTCTTTCCTAAGGTATAAAGCATTAGATAAATGCATGTGAGTATTAGTGCCTTCCAGAAACATAAAGCTGAAGGAGTTCTTTCAACATCAGTATAAAGTGATTCTCCTTCTTTTAAGCTCATCCATGTTTGTAGGCAAACCATCAACTCTCACTTCCTATTCTGTCCCGGTATTGTCCTCTGAGTTCAGGCATTTATTTTGTTGTGTTAATGAGTAGACCAGAAACCAGATAGTTGTGGCTGTCAGAATTTTTTCCACAATAATAATAAGCAGATTCCAAGGTGCAGCCTGAGGCATGTCCGCCTGGATTAGAGAACCCAGTATGTGTAGCTGCCTCTGTTCATTGAGCATTTATGAGTGGCCTAGCTGCATGGGCAGAAATTAAAGTTATGGAGTCAGGAAAGTCGCTCAGTCGTGTCCGACTCTTTGCGACCCGTGGACTAGTCCACGGAATTCTCCAGGCCAGAATACTGGAGTGGGTAGCCTTTCCCTTCTCCAGGGATCTTCCCAACTCAGGGCTCGAACCTGGGTCTCCTGCATTGCGGGCGTTATGGAAGTCAGGTGTTATTCTATGTTTAGTTTATTCTGGGTCCCTCTATTAAAGATATATCTGGAAAACTTGGAAAATATTCAGGGGAATGGCTTAAAGAAGTCAAATCATTTATCTTGCAAAAGAAAACACCATGAAAAGAGTTGAATAGACTTTTTCAGTCTCTCCACTACGAAGAGCTAACGTGCTTTTTGTATGATCTTCATTCTCAGAGATCTAGTTTAGCTCTAAAAAATATTTAACTGACAAAGAATTGGAATGGTAACTGTCAAATTTTTTCTCTGTTGGTCTTTAAGAATATGACAGCTTTCCACATCTTTGGATTGATTTAGATAGATTCTGATAGAATGGGAGTCTTTTTTTAAAAAAAAAAAAACTATTGTGTACAAAATAATTTTTTTAAAACCCACATAACATATTGAATGTAGTAGACATCCCTATTCACGTTTGCCTTCCAAACTTTATGAAAGGAATTGTGTATGTGTAACACTATTGTATTCTCCTGAGAAGATACTTTCATAAATCATTTACTGCCTACTGCCATGTTTCTATAATGCTAGTACACATGCTCGGAGAAGGCAATGGCAACCCACTCCAGTACTTTTGCCTGAAAAATCCCATGGATGGAGGAGCCTGGTAGGCTGCAGTCCATGGGGTCGCTGAGAGTTGGACACAACTCAGTGACTTCACTTTTACTTTTCACTTTCATGCATTGGAGAAGGAAATGGCAACCCACTCCAGTGTTCTTGCCTGGAATCCCAGGGACGGCAGAGCCTGGTGGGCTGCCGTCTACGGGGTCGCACAGAGTCGGACACGACTGAAGCGACTTAGCAGCAGCAGCAGCAGTACACATGCTCAGTTTAGTTTGGTTTTAAAATGTCTGTATAATAAGAAGAAAAGGACTAGCAGAGAATGTAAAGCAAGCATGTATGTTACTCACCACTAAATACGAGTCAAGGAAACCCCATCTCAAATAGATAAGTCAAAATGAAAGTTTAAATTTTGTGCCTAGAAACACTGATGCAGATTTTCTGAAGCAGTGTGTGACAGGGAGTTATCTAGTTATACCTAGATTTATAATAAGCAAGATAGAAGTATAGGTATTTATTGCGTTTGTTACAGGTGACTTTTGAACATTGGTGCCCAAAGCACTAAGTGTGGCAGGAGGAATTCTCTCCAAATCGCCTTCAGTCCACTGAGCCGACTTGAGACACAGACTTATGCACATGGCTGTGCTGGAGAGAACAAATGAGGGACGTAGTGGATCCGCTGATATGTATAATTGAGAGTCAGTGTCACAGTAAAGTTATACCTGATTAAATAGAAAGTAACCAATATTTTCCAGTGACTGTAGATTAACTCAAGTCATGAAGAGTTTCATGCATCTGGGGAGTTAAAAAAGAAAAAAAAAGATACTTTTATTTTAACTAGCTGCTCCCACAGAGAAAAAAATAAAAAGAATAATTTTCTGGCACATTCATCCCACCTTCCACCAAGGACAAAAACCACAGTCTTGAAACTGTGCAGACACACTTTTTATTTCAGGTATTATGCTCTTTCAGCTCAGCATTTTACCCTCTGTCTGTCACTGTCGGAGTCAGGGTGGGCTCTGGGTGCACAGGAGGTGCTGCAGGTCAGCTGGTAGACCCCATCAGCCTCGAGGTGCCGTCCGCAGGGTGTCTGACTTTTCTGCCTCTTCCAGCCTGGGTTCTCACTCCAGAGCTCCGTGTTCTTTGAGACATGATCCATCGGGTCTGCCTCCAGTTTCCACGGTCGTGCTGTTTTCCCCAAGGACAGTCCTTGTGTGATGGTGACCAGCAGAGCCAGCTCTATTCCCTGTGCAGAAGGACGTGGTGATTCCTGCCGGGGGTGGGAGAGGGGGTGGCGCTGGCATCACGGCCCCACCACCTGTGACACCCAGAAGCCATCTCTGCCATCCCTCATCCCAGCCCCCAGTTAGCGTCACCCAGAGAAGAGGGGCAGAGATTGAGTATTCCGACCCTCCCACCTCCCTCTGCACAGCCATCCCCCCTTTTTTCTTCCCAGGAGTTCAGAGGGTCGCGTGGGCATGGGATCCACTCTCCATCCTCACAGCACCGTCCCCCACCTGGACTTGGGCTGTCCCCCACCTGTTTAAGCCCGAGAGTTGCAAGTCTGTTCTCTGGTGCCTCTTGCTGGCCGGTGGAGGAGGGTCGTGGGGTTCAAGGACGCAGGTAACTGGTAGCGGGGGGGACATTTCTGTTAATGTGTCCCTTATCACACGGGGAAAATGATCCTGTCATCCCACTGTGTGTCCCTACAGCCCAGAGGGAGAGAAGGCATCCTCAGCCCGGAGCCTGCAGGGTAGAGAGAAGGCACTGCTTAAAGAGTTCTTTGAAGAAAACCAGGGAGGGCCTTTAGGGCTCCTGAACCAGGCCTGGGGAGAACTGTTACCCTCCTTCATTCTGCAGGGACAAGAGGAGCAAGCACTGTTCTCCAGTCCCGCAGAGCAGCGGAGCTTTGGTGGAGGAGCCTCGGGGGAGATGGGCCCAGGAGGACTAAAGCCATGTGCAGTCAGAGACTCCAGAGAAGGGGGCCAGGCAGGATGGGGGAAAGCACTTCCCCAGCCCGGCCCGTTTGAGCTCCCACTGCCTCAACCCAAGGGGAGGTCAGAGGACAAGGGAGAGCCAGGGGTGTGGTCCTCAGGAGTCACCCTCCCAGGGCACAGGGCAGGCACAGAAGGATGGAGGAGCATGGGGTGGGTAAGGGGATGAGCATGGAGAGCAGGATTAGAGCTCCTGATTGCACGCTTGCCGTCTCTTGCGCCCTCTGACATACACCTGCTGCCCGAATCTGGGGCTCGGCATTCGGTGTTGGGAACGGAAATGGAGTCATAGAGGGCCGTAGAGTGAAATATTAATAGACTGAAGCAGGAAGGATAAAGAGCCCGCATGAAGCTCCACTATGAGGATAAACTTATTTTTAAGTGATTTAAGGGAACGTTGTTGTCTCTCTTTTGTAATGTGTGGATTTAAATTATATACATATATATGTATATATATTTTCTGAAAATGAACTTAAAAACCAATAAATCATTTTTCCAGCTACCCTGCAAAGAGTGGATATATTGATATATGCATACACTGATATATGTTCCCGGTGTAGAATATACGGGCATATATTCTAATGTCCTAAGCAGATATGAGCTTTACCCTCATTCCTTTGTGTTACTGCATTTTATGCCTCTTGATTCATTTATTCATTCATATGCCACTCCCTGTTCTGCTCAATTTTCAAATAGAAGCTTTTTTCAAAATCTGTCCTATAGAATTTTACGTTTTTTTTTTTTAACCCTTTGTTGCCAGGTGTCAAAATTATACAAACACAGCTGGATTAATATCCCTGTGCAGATGGGTTAGTTGGTACTTTGTTATATTAATTTTATTGCCAGGATCTTGTAATGTATGTTGGTGCAATTGCCACACTCGAAAAGGACTCGTATCTGTCATATGTCTCATGCATATTCGTCAGCAGAGAGTGGCCAATTCAAACATGGCCAACTGCTTATGAGAAACTTAGATGCTAAAAAAAGTCCTCAAAGAGGGTGACTAACAGAGCTGAGGAATTGCTATTGCAACTGACATAGAGGATTAAGCTGTGGATATGAAACATATAAAACCATGAAGATGAATTCAGACTTGGCCTTTTCTAGTCAATTTATAGCAGTTAACTCATAGCTCCCTTTGCCATCAATTTCTTCCTTGTTGAAAACATGTTTAGACAAGCCATATCAGAGGTCTGGAAATCTGCCTTTTTTTTTTTTTTTTTATAGATTAAGGTTTTTTTTTTTAAGTATGAACACGATGGATTTGGAAAGCTTAAGCCGGATGGTAAAGAATGTTTTGTGACTAATTACAGTAAATCCTTGGATAGTCGAAAATGCTCTGAGAATTTTCACCTTTTACTTTTCTAGTTAAGAAAGTACTAGTTTTCTTCTCTTTCTTCATTTTTGTTTTAGTTGTCAAGTTAGAAAAAGTTCTAAAATACATAAACTAATGGCCTTTTTGCTTGGTGGCAGTAGGTGTATAAATACTTGCAACTTGAACACATTTTAATCTCCTTTAAGTTAATCCATTTCACTTGCCTTGCTGTTGTTTGCTTGTAATAACCTGGCTAGCAGAAGGAGGTATATATGTATATTTTCTGAAGTCAGTTGTACAATAGGAAGTAACAGGCTTCCACCACTTCGTTAAGTCATTAAAGAGGGTCTAGAGTGTTGGCTGACTTCCCTGGTGGCTCAGATGGTGAAGAGTCTGCTTACAATGCGGGAGAACAGGGTTCGATCCCTGGGTCAGGAAGGTCCTCTGGAGATGGCAGTGGCAGCCCACTCCATTACTCTTGCCTGGAAAATCCCATGGACGGAGGAGCCTGGTGGGCTACAGTCCCTGGGGCCGCAAAGAGAAGGGCATGCCTGAGCAGGTTCACTTTCTTTCTTTCTCTCTTCCAGAGTGTGGGCACCCTGCAGCAGCGGGAGATTTCAGAAGTGAGGGTGAAGGAGGCAGGCGGAGGTCCCCCGAGCACGCAGTGTCCAGGTGGGGGCTGTGCGGTATGACTGCCCGACTGTGGACTCAGCAGCAGGAACAAAGCCTGCCTGCAGCCACCCTTGCGAGGCTCTGTTCATGGGCTTCCTGGGAGGGTGTAGGCCACTGGCCGGAGGCAGAGGAGATGCGGAAACGCGGGGCTGGGCGCTGACTCGGCCAGGGACGCGGTGACCTGATTCTTCCTTCGGGACACCACAGGCCGTCCGTTTTCCGTCTCCTCCTTTCCTTTGCTCACGTACTCCTCTGTCTCCCCTCTTTTTTTTTTTTTTTTTTTAGCCTGTTGTTTTGCTTTATTTATTTATTTTAAAATTTTATTTCTAATAAAAATTCCAGACATAAGCGGACAGTTTCATTCACCTGCAACTGTAGCTTAATGGGCTGTGTCCTTTTAATCCACAGTTCTGTCGAGTAGCATGAGATCATGAGGGAATCGATGCATGAGTACCCACCCCTAATTGTAGAGCCTTCCTATGTAATAATCTCTCACTGCAGCCCTCCATCCTATATCGTTCCTTCTTACCATGGGGCATCTCACAGGGAAGTGTAAGATAAAAGAATGCATGTTTATGCAGCGCCTGTATTTCAGATGCTGGCAACTGCTTTGGCATCCATCTGTGCAGAGGTTGGGAATAAATCCAGGGGCAAATGTGAGGTTGGGCAAATGTCCCTGTCTTGCTCCAGGAGAGTATGGAGTTAGTGGATCTGCCTTCCTGGGTCGGGAAGGGCAAGAACGCATAAGCAGGAAATGACTCGATCGCCCTGTGGGGCTAGTGTAGTGTTTGCCCTTTACACCTTGCGTCTAGCTGAAGCCATTGGATGGTTCATTAAGAGCGTTAGACCAAACCGGAAAAGATCAAAAGTCAGGCAAGTCCTGTTCCTTGGGAGGGTCCATGAAGGTGTCGGTAAACTAGATCTCACTGATGGGGAAGATGACGGATGTGTTTCGCGGATCAGATACCAGGACCTGCCATGTTGCCCCTTTTGTGTCAATACAGACTAAACAATATCATTTATTCTGTGATATCAAGGCAGGAGATTTAAAAAAGTTTAAAACTGTGCCAAACCCAGTACAAACGGTGTGTATATAACAACTGAATGGATGGGTTACTTTGGCCTGAAGCGGACACAGCCTACACCTTCGTCTGGCAGGCTTCCTGATCCGGATGCGGGATGGCCCCGTGGGCACCTGCCCTGAGCGGGGTTGGCAGAGCTTTGCGGTGCTGAGAGGCCCAAGCTGGTATAGCCTCAGGACGGAGGGCAGCATGCACGTTGACCCTCATCCAGAGGGTGAAACAGACATGTCTTGTTCAAGATACTGTTTCATCTGAACATTAACACAAGCTATGTAGGACTGTGTATTAATCAACTTGTGTTACCCATTTAAGACTTCCCTGGTGGCTCAGACAATAAAGCGTCTGACTATAATGCAGGAGACCCAGGTGTGATCCCTGGGTCGGGAAGATACTCTGCAGAAAGAAATGGCAACTCACTCCAGTGTTCTTGCCTGGAGAATCCCTTAGAAAGAGCAACGTGGCAAGCTGTAGTCTTATGGGATCACAAAGAGTCGGAGACGACTTCACTTTCACACATTTAAAAGTAGGGGCAGGCGTTTTACGGACACTAGAGTCTGGGACAGCAAGTCTCTCCCAGCGCTTTCCACACACGTCATCCATCAGTCTGCTTCCACAGTTCAGGGCAGTGGAGACAGGGTGAAACCGGTTTTCTCCCTGCCCCTGCAGCCCGCCTCTCTCCTTCCTGTCTTCCTTTGCTTGCTCAGTTTCTTTCACAGGAAACGTAAGGCAGTAACCATGCTGAACAAGCACTTCTTACGATAAAATCAAATTGCAACCTTGTGTTTCTTTTAACTTTGTTCAGGGAGTAAGTCATTCCCACACAACTGTATGACATCTCAACAGATGTTATGATTTTTTTTTTTTTTTTGTCCTTTACTTTTTAGGTAATAGGCAGCCTGTGGGTGCTTGAAGTAGCAGTTTAGTCGCTGTGATATTCAGGCCAAGAGTTCAGTCAAGCCCACAGTTCTCTCTTGCCCCATTCAGGCCAGAGGCCTTCTGTGCCTGGCCCTGAGGAAGGTGTTGTTATCAGCCTCTGCCTTCCCTTTGTTCACCCGCTTTCTTCCTGCAGGTCAGCCTCCAGAGGAATCTGAGGCTCGGAGGGCATAGGAGGAAGCTGGCAGGGGGCTGGAGGGAGGAGGGATGAGGAGACGAGACAGAATCTGGATATGAAGGAAGGTGTCCCCTGTTCTCTGCCTCTGGGTGTTTACTAGGTCTCCAAGGGACCTGCATCTCTGGGGATCTCCCCTCTAAATGGCCCCTGGCTCCCAGAGGAAGCGTCTGGCTGCTCTGGTGGCCACGCAGGATTGTACCTACCTTTCCAAAGTGTTGACGTGTGACTTCTGATTGCTGGGGTCCTGCCACCTCCAAGGTGACCCTCATGTCAGGGGGCAGGACCTGGGACTGTTCATCAGTCCCTCTCTCTGGACTGCATCTGGCCCCCGTATGCCTCCCCCTGGCACCCCCAGCCCTGGTATGTGGGTCCTCCCCAGTGTGGTCCTGAATCCTGCGGACACAGCCTGGTGTAGCTTCCAGGGTGTGACTCAGGCTGGAAGCCCAGCTCCCCAGAACCCAGCTTTCTGGCTGGTGCTGTACGGAGCCAGCTCCCAACAGGCTGGAGGCGGAGGCGCAGCAGGAGGAAGCAGGGCGGAGCGTCTGCGCAGGGTGACAGTCTGCTGCTGCTGCTGCTGCTAAGTCGCTTCAGTGCGACCCCATAGACTGCAGCCCAACAGGCTCCCCCGGTCCTGGGATTCTCCAGGCAAGAACAGTGGAGTGGGTTGCCATTTCCTTCTTCAATGCGTGAAAGTGAAAAGTGAAAGTGAAGTCACTCAGTCGTGTCCGACTCTTAGTGACCCCACGGACTGCAGCCCACCAGACTCCTCCGTCCGTGGGATTTTCCAGGCAAGAGTACTGGAGTGGGGTGCCATTGCCTTCTCCTACCCTCCTAAGTGAGTTTTCATGCATCACCCGTTCCCTTTACCGTAGATCTCCTTATTCAGCTTTGACTTGGCCGAGTGGTTCAAGTCGTCCACAAGTTTTCACTTCTTCAGTAAGTTGTGCACGTGGAGATGTGACTTTGGAATGCCACATTTAACTTTTCTGTAACTTGGTGTCTTCCTTTAAACTTCAATTTCAAGCCTCATTCTTTTTCATCTTATAAATTAAAACTTGGGCTTCTTTGATGAAACGCTCAAATTCAGGATTATCTCTCACTTTTTATCCTTTCCTAACCTATTGCTCAGTGATTATAAGGCCAGAAAGCCTCGCACATGGAGCTGACCTCAAGGAGGAAGCCTGATTTCCAGGGCTCTACCCTGCGCTGGCCTCCCCTGGCGTGCGAGTGCGCCGCCCCAATCGATGTGTCAGTTCCCTCCCCTGCCTCTCCTCTCGAAGCTCATGGGCATCTCATCTGGGGTTCCAGCCACCTGGTTTCAGCATTCNTGTCCCCCCCTCCCCCCCCTTCCCTGACTCTGTCCCTAAGTAGGGAGTTGGTCCTAGTGGGCGTGTGAAAGTCGGTTCTGCCACTCCTCACCTATGCACTGAGGTTTAGCTCTCACCAGTTATCCTCCCTGATGGGTATTGCACATCCCAGGTGGCACTATTGGTGAAGAACCTGCCTGCGAATGCAAGAGACATAAGAGATGGGGGCTCGGTTCCTGGGTCGGGGAGATGCCCTGGAGGAGGGCATGGCAGCCCGCTCCAGTATTCCTGCCTGGAAAATCTCATGGACAGAGGAGACTGGCAGGCTATCATCTGTGGGGTCACAAAGAGTTGGACACAAGTGAAGCGATGGTACACACACAGACAGTTATCCTCCAGTTATCCACCTGGGTTGAACCCAGCAGACTGATCCTACTCAGAGTTTTGAAATTATTCTCCATTCTTTCTGCCGCTGAGGTTTCTTGGAGTAACTTCTGTACCAGACTCTCCAGGTTGCTCTAGATTCCACAAAGTCCAATCGCTTGACTCTTTCTTTTCTTGGAATTTTCTGCGTGTTCTCCATTCCAGACAGAGACTCTCGTTTTTAAGGTAGAGTACTGCAGGACGTGAGAAGGATAGCCGTGACGAAACAGCACTGCTGCTGCTGCTAAGTCACTTCAGTCGTGTCCGGCTCTGTGTGACCCCATAGACGGCAGCCCACCAGGCTCCCCCGTCCCTGGGATTCTCCAGGCAAGAACACTGGAGTGGGTTGCCATTTCCTTCTCCAATGCATGAAAGAGAAAAGTGAAAGTGAAGTCGCTCAGTCGTGCCCGACTGTTAGCGACCCCATGGACTGCAGCCCACCAGGCTCCTCCGTCCATTGGATTTTCCAGGCAAGAGTACTGGGGTGGGGTGCCATTGCCTTCCCCGGAAAACAGTACTATCAGATAGCATTTCAAAATATTCTGCTCCATTACTGCGTTGCTTCTCGGTTGAGTAGTTGAATGTCTGAATGATGGGTCAGTTGACAAATGACAAAATAACTAGCCTGATAAAACGAATTTTATCTGAGAGTGGCTGCTCGCTTATTACAAAATGAGTCATCAAGTTTGTTCAATATCAGAACATCTTGTTTATCTTCAATCTTGTTCTTTTCCTTTCGAGACTCCAAAGCCAAACCATTTTCTCTTCTGTAACAGAAGATAGGCCATTGGAGATTTTTGCCCTCTTATTGAATAACCTCAGGGAAACATAAAAGGCAAGTCTTTTTGAAGGTAAAAATGAAAAGTAGCTATCTTAAAGCAGGGTCTTTTATCTTTTTTACAGGGCATTCCTCTGTCAGTCTAAATTTCAAAAACATCTTTCATCTTTGACTCAACAGGGCTCCTTCCCCTGTCTTTCAAACAGGAGATTAACTGCACAGAAATGTGTGGGGTCGGTTTTGTTTCCCCGTGATTTTCTGACACCCTCTCCATAAAGGTCAGAGGGATCCTGGTCTGGGAACAGTGGGCAGGGGTGAGCAGCGAGGGTTATCGAGTTGGAGAGTGTCACAGTCCCTGCTGTCCCCTCTTTCCCACCCCTCGTGCGATGCTTTCTGCCTGCATCTGGACCATCTGAGATGGTTTGTAGGTGTCAGTAACAGATACCAGTGGGCAAGACACGTTTGCTGAGTGGCGCTGGGCACGGCAGACAGAAGATGCTGGCACACTGGTTAGGACGAGGGCCTATCAAGCACGAGTGTGATCCTCTTGTATGCCTTAAACTGCGTTTCAGGTTTCTGCGGCCACCATGATTTTCTTGGCTCAGTTTATAACATGATGTTTTTTCCATCTCTGGAGTCTCAGATTCATGTTTTCTGTGTCTGGAAGTGAAAGAAAAGGGAAAGTGTTAGTCTCTCGGTCCTGTCTGACTCTTTTGTGACCTCGTGGACTGTTGCCTGCCAGGCTGCACTGTCCATGGGATTTCACAGGCAAGAGTACTGGAGTGGGTTGGCATTTCTATCTCCAGGGCATCTTCCTAACCCAGGAATCGAACCCCCGTCTCTTGTATTGAAGATTTATTTCACTTCTAACATCTCTGAATTTAGAAAAGTGTATGTAATATTGAATTCTATCAAGGTTGTCTTCACCAGCAGCCTTTGCAAGTGAGTATTTAACTGGTTCCACTAACTAGATTCTTTTTATATTCCTTTTTAGATTTTCCCAGTCCCTATTGTGATATTCCTAAAAGAGTTAATGTCTTTTCTGGGAAACTTGCAGTCCTTCATTCTGTTATTTCCTTGTCAGAAGTTTCCATTGCCACTTTTCTTCTTCTGTTAGGGCATAGTTGAAAAAGAAATTGAGGCAATTTTCAAGGAGGAACTTGCTTTTAATCCTTTAAGTATAATACTTTTTGTTTTAAGTGTTGAGTTTTTCATTTTGAAAATATGAGATCTGCTTTGATTGGAAAACCTATGGCATTAGTATTATCATAATGTTAGTAACTCAACTGAAAAATAAATATGAGGCTTTAAGCATGTGTTCAACTCAACATGGTAGGATATAAAAGTATTATTTGAAAAATCAAACTTAAAATAGGAATATGGTATAATGTTTTAAATCAAGGATTTAAGTTATATTCACAAGGAGAAAAATCTGATACTTTATGTTGGATTTATTTCCACAAAATGATTAACTCGATAAGAAGCCAGTCAACACTGGAAAAACTGATGGGCCATCTGTTTAATCGTCCTATTCAATGAAGCCTTATTTAGTAATATGGTATGCTGTGTTCAAGCAAGCAAGCAAGCAACTTTATTTGATATGATCCAGGCTTGTTTAGACATAAGGCAACTTCTCACCATGCACAAGTCTTACGTACTTAGTGAGAGAAAATGGATTTGAGGACAAAGTAAGAGAGTCTTAGGTTCTTCCTCTGAAAGACACATGTTTCAGGTGACGTGTTTTGGGCTGAATTGAGTGCCCCAAAGAAAATCTGTTGAAAGTGTAACCACCAGTCCGTGAGCAGGTGGCCGTGTTTAGTGACAGGGTCTTTACAGAGGCAGTCTTAAAAAGGGTCACGAGGACAGGCCCCAACTCAGTGTGGCCTATTATAAAAGAGGGGCTACTGAGCACAGCAGCAGATGCAGAAGGAAGCTGATGGGAAGACAGAGCGAGGAGAAAGCCGTCTGCAAGCCAAGGAGAGAGGCGGGCAACAAGATTTCCCTCCTAGCCTTCGGTAGGAACCACCCCTGCCTGCGTGTTGATTTTGCGTTTGACCTCCAGAGTCCTGAGATGACACATAGCTTTTCATGAAAACACCCAGTTTGTGCCGCTTTGTTACAGCTGCTCTAGCAGCCCTAGGATCCTGGTCAGGAACTTCCATTTGCTACATCCTACGTCTTCATTTGAGATAAGCCTTGGGGGCTTCACTGGTGGTGGCTCATGGTTAAGAATCTGCCTGCGGTGCGGGAGACCAGAGTTCGATCCCTGGGCTGGGAAGATCCCCTGGAGAAGGAAATGAAAACCCACTCCAGTACTCTTGGAAAATCCCATGGATGGAGGAGCCTGGCAGGCTGCAGTCCACGGGGTCGCAAAAAGAGTCAGACATGACTGAGCGACTTCACTTCACTCACTTTTGTGGGCAGCAAACCCCATTATCCCTCCATCTAACATGGCCTTGAAAGTGAAAAAAAAAAAAATGTTGGATTTCACAACAGTGCTGTGGAAATGAGCTTCAGGAGCCTGTACTGAAAGTTAAAAACAACAGCAACAGAGCTTTGTTCCTTTATCCTCAGTGGGCTTCTGCTCTCCCCCGAAGTAGCTGATGCCATAGCCGAAGTGTACAGGTACAGGCGGTGGCAAGGATCCCAGGGATGGCAGACACGTCAGATGCTTGTAAACGGCATCCTGGTGTAAGAATATGGTTTGCTCATGGGTCCCCTAAGTCTGGCATGACTCAGCCAAGGCCTCTGATTAGGGTCCCACAAAGCTATGATCAAGGGGCAGTGGGGCCGCCTGTGAGGCTTGGATGCTCCTTCAAGCCCACCTGGTTGATGGAACAATTCATTTCTTCCTGGCTGTTACAACTGTGGTGATTGCTTCTTCAAGCCCAGCAAGAGCCTCCCACCCTCTCAGTCTAGCCTCTGATCTTTATTTGTAGGTCAGGCCCACCTGGAATTGATCTCCCTTTTGCTTAACAGGTCAGCCGATTAGGGATTTTAATTACATCCACAGTGATTTAATTGCATTCCTTTTCCATATGACACACTAATCATGGGAGTGGTGTCTATTATATTATATGTATCTATGATATATATATAGTATTCTATATATCTGTTATATTCACAGGTCCTGTTCACACTGATAGAGAAGGATTGATTAAAAATAGAGTGTGTGGACCAGGGAGTGAGAATATCGGGAGCCGTCTTAGAATTCTGCCTCCCGGGATTCCCTGGTGGCTTGGTCTGTAAAGAATCTGCCTGTAAAGCAGGAGACCTGGGTTCGATCCCTGGGGTGGCAAGATCCCCTGGAGAGGGGAATGACCACCAGTATGTTGGCCTGGAGAATTTCGTGGGCTGTACAGTCCAGTCCACGGGGTCTCAAAGAGTCAGACATGACTGAGCAACTTTCAGTTTTTTTTCTTTAGTGTGGCACAGTAGTAGACTTTCCCCGTTGGTTAATGTGCCAGTAGGGTGAGGTTGGGCGAGGCGAGCACAGTGGTTACGTGCCAGTAGGGTGAGGTTGGGCGAGGCGAGCGCAGTGGTTACGTGCCAGTAGGGTGAGGTTGGGCGAGGCGAGCACAGTGGCTCCAGGCTGCGTGGTTTGCAGTGGCCCCAGGCAGAGAGGGGAAGCCGACCTGAGCGCAGTTCAGGACCCTGACGAGAGCTGGAGTATCTGGCCTGGGTCGTGCGGTGGGACGATGCTGGGCTCTCCTGAGCTCCTAGACCCCCCTGCTCTTGGTACTCTGGCTTCTTTGAGGCGACTTGCCTCTGAAGTGGCCAAAATAAGGTGCCCCATCTCAGCTACACGTTCTGCATCAACCATTTCTCTTTCATGGTTCATGACCACTAATTTTCCCATGTTCCATTCTTTCACAGAATTTCTGTTTATGATAACCAAATATGTAGTAATTTGCTATTAATTTATCCCTCCCAGTTAATGCTTTTCAGTTGAATAGAGGTTTCCTGGAATGAAACAGAAAAGAATGATGCTAATAATGGGAATTTTAGAAAAATAATCCTTAAATCAAACCTTTTATTATCTTCAAGTCTGCTTGAGTATGTAGTACTTGCATTTCTAAATTTTTCTAATCAGATAGCGNCTGGTGTAAGAATATGGTTTGCTCATGGGTCCCCTAAGTCTGGCATGACTCAGCCAAGGCCTCTGATTAGGGTCCCACAAAGCTATGATCAAGGGGCAGTGGGGCCGCCTGTGAGGCTTGGATGCTCCTTCAAGCCCACCTGGTTGATGGAACAATTCATTTCTTCCTGGCTGTTACAACTGTGGTGATTGCTTCTTCAAGCCCAGCAAGAGCCTCCCACCCTCTCAGTCTAGCCTCTGATCTTTATTTGTAGGTCAGGCCCACCTGGAATTGATCTCCCTTTTGCTTAACAGGTCAGCCGATTAGGGATTTTAATTACATCCACAGTGATTTAATTGCATTCCTTTTCCATATGACACACTAATCATGGGAGTGGTGTCTATTATATTATATGTATCTATGATATATATATAGTATTCTATATATCTGTTATATTCACAGGTCCTGTTCACACTGATAGAGAAGGATTGATTAAAAATAGAGTGTGTGGACCAGGGAGTGAGAATATCGGGAGCCGTCTTAGAATTCTGCCTCCCGGGATTCCCTGGTGGCTTGGTCTGTAAAGAATCTGCCTGTAAAGCAGGAGACCTGGGTTCGATCCCTGGGGTGGCAAGATCCCCTGGAGAGGGGAATGACCACCAGTATGTTGGCCTGGAGAATTTCGTGGGCTGTACAGTCCAGTCCACGGGGTCTCAAAGAGTCAGACATGACTGAGCAACTTTCAGTTTTTTTTCTTTAGTGTGGCACAGTAGTAGACTTTCCCCGTTGGTTAATGTGCCAGTAGGGTGAGGTTGGGCGAGGCGAGCGCAGTGGTTACGTGCCAGTAGGGTGAGGTTGGGCGAGGCGAGCGCAGTGGTTATGTGCCAGTAGGGTGAGGTTGGGCGAGGCGAGCACAGTGGCTCCAGGCTGCGTGGTTTGCAGTGGCCCCAGGCAGAGAGGGGAAGCCGACCTGAGCGCAGTTCAGGACCCTGACGAGAGCTGGAGTATCTGGCCTGGGTCGTGCGGTGGGACGATGCTGGGCTCTCCTGAGCTCCTAGACCCCCCTGCTCTTGGTACTCTGGCTTCTTTGAGGCGACTTGCCTCTGAAGTGGCCAAAATAAGGTGCCCCATCTCAGCTACACGTTCTGCATCAACCATTTCTCTTTCATGGTTCATGACCACTAATTTTCCCATGTTCCATTCTTTCACAGAATTTCTGTTTATGATAACCAAATATGTAGTAATTTGCTATTAATTTATCCCTCCCAGTTAATGCTTTTCAGTTGAATAGAGGTTTCCTGGAATGAAACAGAAAAGAATGATGCTAATAATGGGAATTTTAGAAAAATAATCCTTAAATCAAACCTTTTATTATCTTCAAGTCTGCTTGAATATGTAGTATTTGCATTTCTAAATTTTTCTCATCAGATAGCATTGGTAGCTCAGATGTAAAGAATCTGCCTGCAGTGCAGGAGACTTGGGTTCGATCCCTGAATCTTGAAGATCCCCTGGAGAAGGGCATGGCTACCCACTCCAGTATTCTTGCCTGGAGAATTCCATGGACAAGGAGCCTGGCAGACGATGGTCCATGTGGTCACAGAGTCAGACAGGACTGTGTCCAACACTTTCACTGTTCACCTAAAGTATGACTTAGGGAAACAACACAGCATTTTATAATCATTTTCACGACTATATTCTATTATAAAAAAAATACATCCTTGTCAAAAATATCTTCCTTATGTTCAGTGATTTTTAACTCGGGAGACATATCACCTTTACTATAAAGGTCCGTTGGAATTATATCTT
Organism: Oreotragus oreotragus; assembly: GCA_006410675.1. Lineage (NCBI taxonomy): Eukaryota > Metazoa > Chordata > Mammalia > Artiodactyla > Bovidae > Oreotragus > Oreotragus oreotragus. The sequence goes on along the minus strand of SJYX01001626.1, from coordinate 80,075 downwards.
CTAGCAGTTTGTGGGTTTCTCCGTGTCTTTAGCTCATCTCCAAGGCCAGAATCCCTTGTTTGCGTCCCATACACATTGTCATCATTTCTCAGAGTTCCAAAAATCTGGACCATTAGATTAAGCAACCTTCTGAGATGATCTCGAACAGTTTGAGAATTCATCTTAAATGCATCCAAATTCTACCTGTATAACTGTTTTGATTATAGAATGAAGCAAGGTTTGGACGCATTAATCATAGCTGATCACTCATTCTTTGGTAAGAGAGAGAGAATAGTTAAAAGTAGGCTTAGAACAAGGCAGACTTGGCCTCAACGCGGTGCTCTTTATCTGGGTGGGTTTTGCGGCTCTTTGGGCTTTCGTTTTCCCATCTCCGATGCTTGTCTCACCGAGTGGTTACAAAGTTACAGATAAAGTCAGTTTAAAGCCCAGCTATTTGGCCAGATGTTAAAAGAAACATGTAGATAAGGGATTCTGCGGATGCCTAAGAACTGAGTGTACTAATTAATGCCCTACCATCGTCTTTCTCAAAGATTAGGATATTGTGATAGCAGCCGTTCAAGTCACACTATCATACTTATTAAAAAGTACGATACTTTAAGGTTTGAAACTATGGTATTTCCTTATTAGTGATAATAATTTTAAATGATAAATGTCATTGGTGCCACACTGTATGTATAATGTTGATGGGCCTAAGATTTTCTGAAAGTAAATTCAAAATGTTAGCTAATTTTTAGGCAACATGAAGATTAAAAACACGTATAAGGAGTATGGAGGTGATAAGCGGAGAGGAAGAATAATTGATTTCTATCACTGGAAACATGAAGATTGAGGCTGATAGTTATAAAGATAACTAAAAATATTAAAAAGAACATAAAAATATTTAAAAGACAATGGATTCAGCAATTAGCAAATAAATATGATAAAAATCTATTCCCTGAAGTAGCATTCTGTAAGTTTACAGCTGATCCATGTCGATGTATGGCAAAAACACCACAATATTGTAAAGTAATTAGCTTCCACAATATTGTAAAGTAATTAGTGATTAAAATAAATTAATTAAAAAATAAAACAAAAAAATTTCATTTTCAACCTACTAATCTTAACTTTAATGTATGATATCATTTTTAATCTTTAGCTATGCAGAGTAGAAGGCTAATTTTCACTCCCAAAGCCTGATGATGTAGTGTGGGCATGCTGCCAAGCCTCACTTGTACCGTCTTTGTTCATGAATATCCTGCTCAAGTTTTTCTGTATATTTGTATTTTACCTACCCACCCACTGATCAGACATTTTATTGTATCACATCGACTTATACTCCACTGGCAGAAATGATTGCTAAGGAGAACCACGAATACAAAGCAAGGTGGGAGAGGTAGTCACAAAGCTGCCAGGAAGGGAAGGAAGTTGATTCTGATGAGGTCCTAACATACACAAGACGGACACATTGTTCCGGCTACTCACTGTTCTTTCTGTCTTGAGCTTGCTGAGAACATCTATTTCTCATCAAGTTCATTTTAGTGAGAACAGATATTTAGAAACCAAGGTTTGGGTGTTAGGTGGACTCATTGCTGTGAAAGTGTTGATTTTCCCAGGCCCCTTCTGTGAGGCAGCACTGGTACTGATGTGCTGGAAGAAAAATATTTAAAGATACATACACAAAGCTATTCATATATGTGCTGTTTTTAATTTTTTTAATTTAAAAATTTTGGGAAATGTAGGGTATTGACTGAACAAACTATGATTTATCCACACATTAGATGAAAAAGAGTAATGAAAATCTGAATATACAGCTACAGAATGGATTCTAGGGTGAATTATTATTTATTTATCTTTTAATTGAAGGATAATTGCTTTATAGAATTTTGTTGGTTTCTGCCAAATATCAACATGTATACCTATGTATTCCTATGGCTGATTCATGTTGACCTGCTGCTGCTGCTGCTGCTGCTGCTGCTGCTGCTAAGTCGCTTCAGTCTTGTCCGACTCTGAGCGACCCCATAGACGGCAGCCTACCGGACTCCCCCATCCCTGGGATTCTCTAGGCAAGAACACTGGAATGGGTTGCCATTTCCTTCTCCACATGTTGATCTAGGGTACATTATTAGCTGAAAATGAATTTGCTGATATTGTATAAATATGCTGTTGTTTATCTAAGAGAGAGACTTAAAACATGAACACACATATACATTTCAGATTATGTTTTTATTTTTAAAGTTATACAGTGGAAGAATAAACCAGAAATCTGAAAAAAAAAATAGCTAAAGAAAAAAAGAAGTTGCTTCTGGGATATGAAACAAATAGGCTAGAATAAACAAGGATAGAAGCAAGACTTCTTTGACAACTTCAAGTTTGCAAAGCTTGAATTTAAAATGTATAAGTATTTTATACAACTCGAAGCATACCTCATTTTATTGTGCAGCGTTTTATTGCCCGTCACAGATACTGTGTTTTTACATATTGAAGCTTTGTGGCAATGCTGCCTCAAGCAAAAACAAATAGGCTAGAATAAACAAGGATAGAAGCAAGACTTCTTTGACAACTTCAAGTTTGCAAAGCTTGAATTTAAAATGTATAAGTATTTTATACAACTCGAAGCATACCTCATTTTATTGTGCAGCGTTTTATTGCCCGTCACAGATACTGTGTTTTTACATATTGAAGCTTTGTGGCAATGCTGCCTCAAGCAAGCCTGTCAGGACTATTGTTCTAACAGCATTTGCTCACACTGGGTCTCTGTTTCACAGTCTGATAATCCTCTTAATATTTCAGTTTTTGTCATTATTATTGTATTTTTTAGGGTCAACTATGATAAGTGATCTTTGATGCTACTTCTGTGACTTTTTTTGGGGAGGGTGCTACCAGCCACACCCGTGTAAGATGGCAAATGCTTGATAAATGTGTGTGTTTTAACAGCTCCATAAACTGGGTGTTCCCCCATCTCTCTCCCTTTCCTCGGGCCTCCCCATCCCCTGAGACACAGCAGTGTTGAAATTAGGCCCGTTAATAACCCGACAATGGCCTTCTTATGTCAGATTTCCAAAACATTGATTATGTTTCTGGACTTCTTATTTTGTTGCATTAAGTAAGCCTTTATTCATGTTCCTGTGTCATATTGTTGAAAATAGAGATATTATGTTACATTTAATGCCTCCCTTGGCCACACCCATCGTTGCTCCTCTTTACAGAATGCTTCCAGATATTCTTGCACATTTATTTTTCTATGTGAAATCTTAGAATCATGTGTCCAGTTTCCGGGAAACAAAAATAACAACATTGATATGGGAGGGAAATTGTTAGTCTATTTGAATGACTGTTTTAGTCGCTACTTTATAAAGAATAGTGTACAACCTGCTAAACTGCGTGATCACAGAATATTTGCTGAATGAATATTACATTTCACACTTGTATTTAGTTATGAAATTATGCGTACTGTCTTCTTTAATCTCTTCCATGATTTTTATATTCAGTTTTCAGCCTTTGAACTTTTAGCAAATGATTAAGAAAGAGCAGATTTTCCATAATATTTTCCAGTTTAAAAGCAAACATGTCAGTTTGTGTGTGTACATGTACATACATGAAGTGAAGTGAAGTGCAAGTCAGTCAGTCGTGTCTGACTCTTTGTGACCCCATGGACTATACAGTCCATGGAATTCTCCAGGCCAGAATACTGGAGTGGGTGGCCTTCTACAGGGAATCGTCCCAACCCAGGGATAGAACCCAGGTCTCCCCGATTGCAGGCAGATTCTTTCCCAGCTGAGCCTCAAGGGAAGCCCAAGAATAGGGAGGGGGCAGCCNCCCATGGACTATACAGTCCATGGAATTCTCCAGGCCAGAATACTGGAGTGGGTGGCCTTCTACAGGGGATCGTCCCAACCCAGGGATAGAACCCAGGTCTCCCCGATTGCAGGCAGATTCTTTCCCAGCTGAGCCTCAAGGGAAGCCCAAGAATAGGGAGGGGGCAGCCTATCTCTTCTCCAGCAGATCTTCCCGACCCAGGAATTGAACTGGGGTCTCCTGCGTTGCAGGTGGATTCTTTACCAACTCAGCTATCAGGGAAGCCCCTGATGTGCATACATATGCACATGCAAATTTATTCACACGTGTGTATACATATATATGTATGTATACAAATGTAGTGTCCACATATATAATTGCCCTCTGATCTGTGGATATTTATCCATTTGTGGTTTTCTTCTTGTGCATACTTTTTAAAAAGCATTTTCATCAGAAAGCCCGAGTTTCCTGCAAATTGTTTTGCAATGTTCTAGAGTCTGTCTTAGGCTAGGTTGAAGCATCCTTGTCTTGCCTTGTTGGCTCCAGGTGGCCAACTGGAGCAGAGGTGAAGGAGGGTGCAGGTCTTCAGTACAGGGTACCTGTACACCCAGAATGGAAAGTTTCAAGTGGGGAAGCAAAGTTGGGACTGAGAAAGTCCAGCTCTGGCCTTCGGCAGAGATTCCCGACCTGACTGCATGTAGAGAGTCTGGGGAGGATGGCTCGAAGTGCAGCAGCTTGCTGGGCCCTCCCCTGCCCCCAAGATTGTGATTCTGCAGGTCCAAGATGCACTAGGAAAAGCTGTTCTTCTCCTTGGCACCTCAGATGGTTTTTATGCACGTTTTAACCTGGATAAAAGCCCACCTGCTTAGGAATGTCTGTGTAATCCTGGCTAATTCATTGTCTTCCTGAACTCTATAAGTGGTTTTGTGAAAATACTGAACATGATACTTGAGACGGAGTTGGTGAAAATGTCAGGTGAGGTTAGAAGTGTTGATAACAGGGATTTGTAAGCAGTGAGTACTACACCAAATGATTATTCTAGCTCAGCCACTTAGTACTTATGCAACAACTTCATGCCTTCGTCTTTCAGTTATCTCATCTCTAAAATGAGGTTATTAATGGTTCCCATCTCACCATGGCATTGTATAGAATACAATGAGAACATGCTAAGCACAATGCCTAGCATATAGATAATTCACAAAACGGTAGATATGCTTGCTGTTGTAATTATTTTATTAAGTATTACAAAATTTACTTTTGAGCATCTACTATGTGTCATAAATAGGCAACCTCAAGTAGGATGACCGTATGATTTATCCTTCAGACTAGGAGACTTCGAAAGTTCAAGGAGAGCTATTATTAGTCACCCTGGGATAAGGAGTGTAAACTCAGTGATCCTGGGTTGACCACAGTGCTTCTTACCTAATCAAAGTGAAGCAAAGATGAGAAGGCAAAGACAAGATGGTGGGGCTGCTACCAGCGGTTCTCCTCACCTCTCCCTCTTAAAGATCTTAAATCTCCTCTAAGTGTCGAAAGAGTTGTTGTTATTTGCTCAGCTGTGCCCAACTCTGCGACCTCAGGGACTGCCAGCAGGCCAGCAGGCCCTGTCCTTCACTGTCTCCTGGAGTTTGATCAGATTCACCTCCACTGAGTCAGTGATGCCAGCCAACCATCTCACCCTCTGACACCCTCTTCTCCTCCTGCCCTAAGTCTTTCCCGGCATCAGGGACTTTTCCAATGAGTTGGCGGTTCACATCAGATCCCCAAAATACTGGAGCTTCAATTTCAGCATCAGTCCTTCCAATGAATATTCAGGATTGATTTCCTATAGAATTGACTTGTTTGATCACCTTGCTGTCCCAGGGACTCTCAAGACCATCTCCAAAACCACAGTCCAAAGCATCAATTTTTTGGTGCTCAGCCTTCTTTATGATCCAGCTCTCTAATCCATACACGAGTTCTGGAAGAACCACAGCTTTGACTAGATGGACTTTCGTTGGGTGGGCCCTAAATGCGGGATGATTTCCTCTTGAGATCCTTATGCAATTACATCTACAAACCCTCTCTTTTCAAATACGTTCAAATTTTAAAGTTCTCGATGGCCATGCATTTTAAGTAGATACTATTCAATCCACTATGCTTCCTTTAGTTGGAAGAAAACTGAAATGAAAGAGAGGTTCAGTTCAGTTCAGTCACTCAGTCATGTCCGACTCTGTGACCCCATGGACTGCAGCACACCAGGCTTCCCTGTCCATCACCAGCTCCCTGAGTTGACTCAAACTCATGTCCATTGAGTTGGTGATGCCATCCAGCCATCTCATCCTCTGTCGTCCCCTTCTCCTCCCGCCTTCAATCTTTCCCAGCGTCAGGGTCTTTTCCAATGAGTTAGTTCTTCGCATCATGTGGCCATAGTATTGGAGTTTCAGCCTTAGCATCCGTCCTTCCAATGAATATTCAGTGTTGATTACCTTTAGGATGGACTGGGTGGATCTCCTTGCAGTCCAAGGGACTCTCAAGAGTCTTCTCCAGCACCACAGTTCAAAAGCATCAGTTCTTCAGTGCTCAGCTTTCTTTATGGTCCACCTCTCACATCCATACATGACCACTGGGAAAACCATAGCTTTGCCTAAACTGACTTTTGTCAGAAAAATAGTGTCTCTGCTTTTTAGTATGCTGTCTAGGTTTGTCATAGTTTTTCTTCCAAGGAGCATTCACTGCTGCTGCTGCTGCTGCTAAGTCACTTCAGTCGTGTCCGACTCTGTGTGACCCCATAGACGGCAGCCCACCAGGCTCCCCCATCCCTGGGATTCTCCAGGCAAGAATACTGGAATGGGTTGCCATTCCCTTCTCCAATGCATGAAAGAGAAAAGTGAAAGTGAAGTCGCTCAGTCTGTGGGACTGTTAGCGACCCCATGGACTGCAGCCCACCAGGCTACTCCGTCCATTGGATTTTCCAGGCAAGAGTACTGGGGTGGGGTGCCATTGCCTTCCCCAGGAGCATTCACTACCTGTATTGATTTTGAAGCCCAAGAAAATAAAGCCTCTTACTAAGGAATCAGTTAGGACCAATAGCTGAAACAGAAAGAATGAATACCATTTATCCTTTCTTACAGTCAAATGACAGAGTCTAGGCATTTGTCCCAATTCACTCAAGCTCTTGATGCCTTTTTAAAAAATTTATTTTTAATTGGGCTATAATTGCTTTACAATATCCTGTTGGTTCTGCCACACATCAACATGAATCTGCCATACACACACACGTTTCCTCCCTCTTGAACCTTCCTCCCATCTCCCATCTCCTCCCACCTGTTCACTCTGTTTGTGCCTCCATTGCTACACTGCACATAGGTGCATCAACATCATCTTTCTGGATTTCATAAGTATATATTAATATACAATATTCACTTTCCTCTTTCTGACTCACTTCACTGCGTATAATAGGCTCTAGGTTCATGCATCTCATTAGAACTGACTCATGTGCCTTCTTAACAGCCAGGGTCTGGAGAGCAACTCAAGGAGGCATCTGCTTGGTGTACAGTGTGCAAGAGGATAGCAGTTTCATGTTTTTTTTTTTTTTT
>SJYX01001626.1:42823-70904 GCA_006410675.1 Oreotragus oreotragus | reverse complement strand
CCTTGGACTGCAAGGAGATCCAACCAGTCCATTCTGAAGGAGATCAGCCCTGGGATTTCTTTGGAAGGAATGATGCTAAAGCTGAAACTCCAGTACTTTGGCCACCTCATGCGAAGAGTTGACTCACTGGAAAAGACTCTGATGCTGGGGGGATTGGGGGCAAGAGGAGAAGGGGACAGCAGAGGATGAGATGGCTGGATGGCATCACGGACTCGATGGACATGAATCTGAGTGAGCTCCAGGAGTTGGTGATGGACAGGGAGGCCTGGCGTGCTGCGATTCATGGGGTCGCAAAGAGTCGGACACGACTGAGCGACTGAACTGAACTGAACTGAAGTGAGGCTGTTTAAAAGCCATGGGATAAAACACAGTGGTTCCGTTCCAGCTGACTACCAGCTTCTTACAACCTCCAAGCAACGGATGTAGTATTTCGGTTGGTTCTTAGTTGTACAGTGGGCTTTTCTTAGTTGGACACTGGGCTGAAACCAAGCAAGGGGCCCACTGCTCCTCTTTGGTTGTGGATGAGCAGCGACAGGCCTGCTTGAGTTCCCTGCTGTGAGAAAGCATGGGCTGGAACGGCACCATAGGAGGAGTGGGTAACAGGGAAGGAGGGGCAGGAGAAGGGGAGAGCAAGTCAAGAGAAGAGAAGGGCAGAGGAGTGGCCATCATCACAGGCCATCCCAGTCATTCACTTATTCATTTTATAAACATCTATTCATTTTTAATTGGAGGATAATTGCTTCACAATCTTGTGTTGGTTTCTGACACATATCAACATGAATCAGCCGTATGTATACGTACGGTTAGGGCTCCCTTAGTAGCTCAGATTGTAACGCATCTGCCTGCAATGCAGGAGATGTGGGTTCGATCCCTGAGTTGGGACGATTCCCTGGAGAAGGAAAGGGCAACCCACTCCAGCATTTTTGCCTGGAGAACTTCATGGACAGTGGAACCTGGTGGGCTACAATCCCCAGGGTTGCAAAGAATCAGATATGATTGAGCAACTGACGCACGCACGTACACACATACACGTGGCAGAGCAGCAGTGGAGACACAGCCGTGTAGAGCGGATGTGTGGGCAGGGCTGTTGCTGCTCAGCCGCTCAGTTGCACCCGACTCTTTATGTCCCCATGGAGTGCGGTCCACCAGGTTTCCCTGTTCCTCACCACGTCCTGGAGCTTGCTCAGACTCACGTCCATTGAGTCAGTGATGTCAGATGCAACCATCTCATCCTCTGTCGTCCCCTTTTCCTCCTGCCCTCAATCTTTTCCAGCATCAGAGTCTTTTCCAGTGAGTCAGGTCTTCGCATCAGGTGGCCAAGTATTGGAGTTTCAGCTTCAGCATCAGTCCTTCCAACGAATATTCATGACTGATTTCCTTTAGGATTGACTGGTTTGATCTCAAGAGACTGAAGAGTCTTCTCCAAGACCACAGTTTGAAAGCATCAGTTCTTCAACGCCCAGCCTTCTTTGTGGCCCAACCCTCACACCTGTACCTGACTACCAGAAACACCATAGCTTTGACTAAACCGTCCTTTCTTGGTACAGTAATGCCTCTGCTTTTTAATACACTGTCTAGGTGTATCATAGCTTTTCTTCCAAGCAGCAAGCATCTTTTAATTTCATGGCTGCAGTCACTGTCCACATGGATTGTGGAGCCCAAGAAAATAAAGTCTGTCTTTGTTTCTAATCCCCTTCTATTTGCCATGAAGTGATATACGGCCAGATGCCATGATCTTAGTTTTTTGAAATGCCATTTGGGAGGCATTTCTTATAAAGTTTGTAATATAAAACAGTTTTTGCTTGGTTTTAGGCAAATAATTGTCTAGCTTGTTGTCCTTTGTATTTAGGAAAGTGTGATCTTGGACAAGTGGAAACCCGAAAAAACTCAGCTGTGCAAACTGCGCCGACCTCTTCTCACAATAAACCCCTTACCGCGCAGCTGAGGGGAGCAGTTGGCTGAGTCTGTTTTTCCCCTCCCCTCCCTGCAGGGCTCCCTCAGTGCAGGTCCTAATGAGCAGTGGAATGGTTCCGGCCTGTGGAGGGAGGGACATCCTGGGTGACAGGGCTGAGACCCACAGCGGCTAATTAGTGTGCGGCTAATTGACCTTTCCCAGTAATTGTATTCCTCGGCCTTTGGCAACCAGAGAGGGCCTTTCAGTATCTCTGTGTAGCGTCATATCTTTGATCATAATGCAAAGTAGCCGTAAGAAATGTGAAATAAATTCAAAGCACAAATCACGAGGCGCCTGTCTTTTCAAAGTCTTTATTTTTTTAAATGAAAGATCACGTGCAAGGAACAGTTTTTATTCTCATCCCATTAATATAAATTGACGTTTGTGTTCATTCATCACTATGGAGGTCACCGAGAGCAGAAGAGGGAGAAATCAGTGGGAATGATTTTTGGTCCTTCGGACTCCCACTGATTGCCCTAAGCTCATGCTGTCTTTAACCGCAGTATCTCCTTGTTCGCAATAGCCATACAAAACATTTGTTAACCATTACATTAAAAAAAAAAAAAAGGCCTGTGGAGGGAGGGACATCCTGGGTGACAGGGCTGAGACCCACAGCGGCTAATTAGTGTGCGGCTAATTGACCTTTCCCAGTAATTGTATTCCTCGGCCTTTGGCAACCAGAGAGGGCCTTTCAGTATCTCTGTGTAGCGTCATATCTTTGATCATAATGCAAAGTAGCCGTAAGAAATGTGAAATAAATTCAAAGCACAAATCACGAGGCGCCTGTCTTTTCAAAGTCTTTATTTTTTTAAATGAAAGATCACGTGCAAGGAACAGTTTTTATTCTCATCCCATTAATATAAATTGACGTTTGTGTTCATTCATCACTATGGAGGTCACCGAGAGCAGAAGAGGGAGAAATCAGTGGGAATGATTTTTGGTCCTTCGGACTCCCACTGATTGCCCTAAGCTCATGCTGTCTTTAACCGCAGTATCCCCTTGTTCGCAATAGCCATACAAAACATTTGTTAACCATTACATTAAAAAAAAAAAAACGTTGAAATGCCTTCCCAAATAATTGCCATTTTTGTCTTTGTTTGACAAAGATAATACACTACAGTTAAGTCCCCTGCAAAAGTATGACCGTGACAACACTGCACTTGAGGGTGTGTAGAGGTGGTCTGGTTGTTACCAGTATCGTTGTATTTTGTATGGGTGTTCTTTAAATTTCCAAAGATGGAGGAGAATGACGGTCGTGGGGGGCAGTTTGAGAGAGCAGGGTCCTTGCTCTGTGGGAGAAGTGGCAGACACATGAGCAACTGTTTCTACCTGGTCGCTATTCTGAAACTGAGACTTGACTTGTTGGTCTAGCTTCTGTCCTAGCAAATTAGCTGATGTCTAGATTTAATTCTACTGAATTTTAAAGCCTTGATTACTATAGCTTTGTAGTATAGTCTGAAGTCAGGGAGCCCAATTCCTCCATCTTCCTTTTTCTTTCCCGAGATGGCTTGGGCTATTTGGGGTCTATTGTGTTTCCATACACAGAGTATAATTGATTGTTCTACTTCTGTGAAAAATGCCATTGGTAATCTGACAGGCCTTGTATTGAATCTGTAGGGCACTTTGGGTAGTGTAGTCATTTTCGTGGTTTTGATTCTTCCAGTCCAAGAGCATGCTGTATCTCTCCATCTGTTTCTTTTGTATTTGATTGCTTCTATCAGTATCTTATAGTTTTCTGAGTACAGGTTTTTTCTTAGGTTTATTCCTAACGCCTGTGCATTTTATTCTTTTTGTTGTGATATTCAATAGGATTGTTTCCTTAATCTCTCTTTCTGATCTTTTGTTGTTAGTATATCAGATTGTGAGAGATTCCCATGAGTTGTTATTATTTTTTTCCCTGCATCTTTCCCAGATTCACTGAGGAGCTCTCGTGGTTTTCTGGTAGCATCTTTAGGATATTCTAGGTATAGTATCATGTCCTGCAAACACCAACAGCTTTACTTATTTTCCAGTTTGCATGCTTTTTTTCCCCCCTCTTTCTTTTCTGATTGCCGTGGCTAGGACGTACAAAACCATGTTGCATGAAAGTGGCAAGAGTGGGCATCCTTGTTTTGTTCCTGGTCTTAGAGGAAATGCTTTCAGTGGCTAGCTGTGGTTCATACAAATCAATATANAGCTTTACTTATTTTCCAGTTTGCATGCTTTTTTTCCCCCCTCTTTCTTTTCTGATTGCCGTGGCTAGGACGTACAAAACCATGTTGCATGAAAGTGGCAAGAGTGGGCATCCTTGTTTTGTTCCTGGTCTTAGAGGAAATGCTTTCAGTGGCTAGCTGTGGTTCATACAAATCAATATATAGTTGCAGAACATTTTTGTAGATGGTCACTGGTTTTAATTGTGAGATAGGATGAAATAGTGAAAGATCAGAATAGTGTTGGTAACCTCTCCTCTTACTTCATTGGCCTGGTGGTGTGATTGCTAGTGATTTTGGAGTATTTGTGGGGTCTACTGGAAATAAGTGTATTGTAAATTCTAGAGAAAATTGCCCTGTAAATTGGTAATAATAAACTCTCTGTACTTTTTAAAAAACAGAAAGGGGGTGATAGTATTTAAATTTGACACTGATAAGGGCGTGCCACTTCTGGTGAGTCAGTTTTCAAACACATTGCTTTGTAGAACTGAAGACCAGTTCAGCTCCATCTGTGCTTCAGCGCCTGCTCATTCTTGTGATTTTGTCTCCCTCACTCAGAGCTGTGACCTGGATCAGCAGAGCATCGTTCACGTGGTGCTGAGACCGCAGAGGAAAGACGCAGAAGGGCACACACCTCGGGGGGACAGCCCGCGGCCCGCGTGGGGGCGCCCTGACNCCCCGCCCACCCCCACGCGCCCTGCAGCCAGACCTCGGCCCTGGCCCCGCCCTCTGGCGCCCCGTTTCTGGACAGCAGCAGCTCTCCCCTTCAGCACGCGCCACCTCCTGCGGCCGCCTCGGCGCCAGCCCCCGGGTCGCGCCTGAGGGCGCCGGGGTCCCGCGGCGCAACCGGTCCCGCCTCGCTTGCCGCCCGCCACCGCCTTGGGCGAGATTGCCAGCCTAAACCTGCAGCGCGTAGAGGCCAAACCTTCCCCACCCCGGCACCAGAGCGTGGTGTTCTCCAGGGATCCCCACTTTAGGGGACAAGGGGCATTTTTAGTCTACGGCGTGACCCTCTTAGAGGAAATGCGGTGCCGAGACCCTTAGGAATAGGGTGTCTATTCTCTGCTTAAACAGACGAAGACTTCGGTTCAACCCTCTGTGCCAGACCATCCGAGGATTCTTTATGCAAATGAGCTCTTTAGCCATCCGGACGACGAATGCGACCTGGATCGTCTGCAGGGGCCTGGCCCCTCACCAATTGGAAAGCCAAGCTAAGGGGAGATCGGAATGTTTGCTTACCTTTTCACCTCTGAGGAAGTCTTGGCTTTTACCCTGATCAGTGTCAACCTGGCAGAGCTAGCTGTGGGAATGTTTAATGCCTAAAATTGTAGGAGCTAACAACACTCCATTTAATCCAGGGCCCTCATTTTACTGATGGAGAAATTGAGGCTCGGAAGGAGGTCACTCAGGTGGGTCTGGATGTCAGTTCCTGGTCTGATGGTGCCAAAATTGTGTCATTTCCACTCGTCTCTACTTTGCAATTTAAGATCGTCCCCTGATTATTAAAATGAGGAAACTGAGGCCGAGGGAGGAGCACAGTTTGCTCAGGAAGGCTTTTCCCGAGAGGAGCATATCTTCTGTGGAGACAAGAGTTAACTGTAGAGCCGATGCTCCTTTGAGTTTGGCTGATCAAACCCCAGACTATGACATACAGTTAAGGTGTAAGACTGAGAAATTCTCAAAGAATGCTGATTTATTAGGATGATAGCCCAAATCATTATCTCCACTTGCAACCTGCATATTACAGATGGGCTTTGGGGAAATCTGTTTCCTATATCCTGCAGGAAAAGCAGGACCTTTTAGGGCAGGGAGCAAGGTCAGTGGCTTCTCTGGCCAGGACTGGAAGTGGAGGTCAAAAGAGCAGTTTGAGGCTCTTGGGTAGGTAGGCCTCTTCCCCTGCCTAAGGCCACAGTGGGAAAGTGGCAAAACCAGGAGTCCAACTGGGTTCTTACTCTGAAGCCTGAGCTCTGTCCACTCAGCCACCCACAGTAATCCAGTGGAGTTGACTACAAACTGTCCCTTCAGGATCAGGCTATTCACTCTTTCCCTCTGGTGAGACAGGACTGTAATCATCTATGAGCCAGTTAAATTTTACAAACCCAATATATGACACACAGCCATATATTACCAACTACACAACCCCTTCATTGCCTGAGATCTACCTATTTGGAATTTCATAGGAAATAATCTAGCATGTGGGGTGTTTGTGTATGGTGTCTGGGGATGGTGGGAGGACCCAGAAGTTGACCTGGACTAAAATGTTTATTTTAAATGTCCCTAGATTTAACTATCTCAAATTACTCTTTAAATCATTCCTCTACTTTATAAGCACTTAATTATCCTGCAAGTAAGGGAAGCTCAAATAGAAAACCTGAAAGGTGAGGATATCCTCACTGTGAATCCCACCTTTCAACCAACCACAAATCCTCTCCTACTCCCTCCCTTCCTATCTCTGCTTCCAGGTTTAGGAAGGAGGAATGGTCAGATGCTGGCAACAGGCCAGGCCACCCTGGGCAAGACAGGCTTCTCCATGATCTAGAAACTTGTTCCCTGCATGTGGGTTGCACATGGAAGAATTATCTCTGCCTTTTCCAAAAGTTTAGGAAGAGAAGTTATATTTCACAACTTATTTTTTCCATTTCACTTTCAGTGGGCTATGGGGTCAGACCCACTTTTCCATGTGATGTCTCTGCTGGGGTATAATTTGCAAGCCAAAATTATTGTAATGCTATAGTATTATGCCAAAAACTTCCAGAGCACTTGTGTATCTGCTTAGCCTCTACACATTCTGTGTATAATTAACCCTCCTCAGCATCCCTACAATCTGGTATTATTCCCAGTTTACAGATGGGGTAACTGGCCTAAAGTAGTATTTATTTCAAGCAGGCAAAAAAACCACATGGGTGTTTTTCTTTGGGAACTAATAGCGACATCTTACAAAACTCAGAGTCAGAAATAATCACTGTGAAAAGAAACAGAAAATTTCCTGAAAGATGATGTTGGAGAAGCACTGTGTCAAATGGCTAGAGGAGAGGGGAACTTGTAAGAAAAGGATCAGAGCACTACAGATGGTTAAGCTAGATAGACTCTTTTTAGAAAGCCAGTGACCCCATGAGATAGCTGGATGGCATCATGGACTCGATGGATGTGGGTCTGGGTGAACTCTGGGGGATGGTGATGAACAGGGAGGCCTGGCGTGCTGCGATTCATGAGGTTGCAGGGAGTCGGACACGACTGAGCGACTGAACTGAACTGAACTGTGTGACCCCATTTCACAGGAAGAAACCTTGGACCAATGAAAAGAAGAGATTGAATCAGGAGGCACGACTAGAATTGACACCCAGTCTCTTTGGTATCACAAATTTAACCCTATGCCTGTCATTCTTGGCATTTTTTCCTTCAAATCCCCCTGCCTGCCTCCTTGTCCCCAATTTTCTTATTGGAGGGGTTAGGTATGCTCCTGTTTCTGTTTCTGCCCTGTTTCAATTTCTCACTTTTCTCTGCACCCTCAGTATCTGGAGGTATGCTCTGCCATTGGTCAAGGCCTGGAAAAATGGTGCCACCAAACCAACAGATTCATCTACTTTTTCAGTTCATTTCATCAAATGTTGCTAGGTACCAGCCCAGAAGTCTGAACTAGAAGCATGGATTCCAGAGTCATTAATCCTCACTCAGTGAACATCTGAAACAAATCCCTCAGTCATTCTTAACACCTTTTTTTTCTTTTACTCCTGCTCCATCCAACCATCAGCAAAGAATATGCAGAATCCTACCACGTTTCACCGCCTCCACTGCTTCCATCCTGGTCCAACTCCTAAATCTCTTGACCGAATCATTGCATACTCTCACCCACTTCCCTGTTTCTCTCTCAGAACAGCAGCCGGTAATCCCATTAAAAATGAACCTGGGGAGTTCCCTGGTGGTCCACTGGCTAAGACTCCATACTCCCAATGCAGAGAGCCTGGGTTTGATCCCTGGTCAGGGGTCCCACATGCAGCAACTAAAAGATCCTGCATGCTACAACTAAGACTTGGCACAGTCAAATAAGTAAATACAAATAATTTTTTTTAATGTATAAAAAAATGATTCTGATTATATCTCTCTTCTCTTCAATGAGTAATGAGTTTATGTGCTCAGTCATGTCCAACTCTTTGCAACTCCATGACTGTAGCCCACCAGGCTCCTCTGTCTGTGGGGTTTCCCAGGCAAGAATAGTGGAGTGGGTTGCCTTTTCCTTCTCCAGGGGATCTTCCCGACCCATTGATCAAACCCATGTCTCCTGCATACAGGCATTCTTGACCCGCTGAGCCATTGGGAAAGTCCTCCGCTCAAATCTCCCATCAAATCCCCATTTCCCTAAGAATAAATGTCAAAATCCTTATAGTGGCCCATAAGACCTCAGATGACATAGTTCTCTTAAATTCCAGACTTCATCTTCTACTGTCCTCTCTCTTGCCCCAAACAGGCAGCCTCTTGGGTATTTCTTGAACATCTCTCAGGTTGGGTCTTTGCACTACATCTCTGCCTGGAATGCTTCCTCCAGCTGGCCCCTGGTTCAACATTCATTCCCTTCTGGTCTTTATTTAAATGACAGTTGCTTTGAGACCTCCCCTAGGCACCATATCCAGAGTTGTCCCCACTCAACACTTTCTATCCTCATCTCTGTTTTATTTTTTCTGAGTTTCACTCATTCCCTTTTCACATACAGGGTATTTGATGTACCTTTCTTGTTTATTCTTTATCTTGCCCCACAATGGGGAAGGGATCTTTGCTTTTTGTTCTCTGTATAACTTCCGTGTCCAGAACAGGGTCTGACACATAATAGACTTGTGATAAATATTTGCAGAATGAATAAGTGAATGTGAGTGGCTGATTGTGGAAGGTAGAATAGCAGAGGGCTAAAAGTACATCATCTCTCTGCCTCAGTCCTCGTGCTCCTGGCTTGGGCTTTGGTCTGGAGGTGGGAGCATGTCTGACTTGCTGCATTTTTAAAGCAAATGTGCTGGAGTGTTTTGTTCCCAGATGATGTCTCCTCCTTGAAGGAAGCAGAACAAGATTCATCCCTGTTTTCCCAGCATCTGCAGGGGCCTCCAGGAAGGTTGTGGAGTCCAGGCAGCCTATTCCACACAAGTCCCAGTCATCCTGACACACAAGCCTGTCCGTGGTGTCGCTGAGCCGGCTCTGTTGTTCTCTCCACCTCAGGTACGACTAATCTTAGGAATCTCATTCCTGGTTGAAAGATAATCCTCTGTATCTAGATTAAAGGCTGTGTTTTGACCATTACTGTGCATTGAACATTGAGCCGACAGTTTAATTGAGCTGTTTACGCCGCTGCCTTGATCTCTTCCCAGAGAATTTACAACTAATTCCAAGTGTCTCTGTGAATTAAGTGGGCCTCTCCCAACATTCTCTGCCTGTCGTTTGCCTGTGCCAAATCCCACTTGTTCTTGTGTTACCCAATTATGGTCTCTCGCTCATAGCTGTATCTGGCCGGGACCACTTCCAGCCCATTTCCTCCCTGAGATGGCCATTAGTGACATGTCCTGAGAATGACTATACCCCATGACAGCCTCTGTGGTATCTGCAGCAGTAGAAAGAGGGGTGTAGGTGAGGACTGGGACAGTAGCAGAGAGGACGTAAATCAGACTCAACCCTTTGAAGTCACCTCTAGGCGACTGATAATAACCCCCTAACAAGAGAAGGGTGTAAATGTCTTTAGCACAGTTCAGTGTGATGGAAGGAAAAGAATTCTAGATGGAGGTCAAGACTCCTGATTTCTTATCCTGGCTCTCTTCTGACTTCCTATATGACCTCTGGGGCCTTGGTGTTACTATTTATACAATGGAAGCTGGCAGATCATTGTTTCTCATTCTATGTCATGGAGCATCCTAAGGGCAGAGTTGCCAGAATTAGAAAAAAAAACAAAATAACAATCACAAAAATGGACATCTATGCAAAGTTTGGAATATTCCTATAGTAAAATATTATTTGTTGTTTATTCAGAATTAAAATTTAACTGTAAAATGAAAGTCACTCAGTGTGTCTGAAGACTCTTTGTGATCCCATGGACTCTAACCCACCAGGCTTCTCTGTCCCATGGAATTCTCCAGGCAGGAATATTGAAGTGGGTTGCCATTCCCTTCTCCAGGGGAGCTTCCTGACCCAGGGATTGAACCTGGGTCTCCGGCATTGCAGGCAGATTCTTTACCATCTGAGCCACAGGGGAAGCCCAAAATTTAACTGAATGTTCTATATTTTATCTGGTGGTCTCAGGTAAGTGTGCCCACAGAAGATAAAAGGGGCTGCCTAGTGCAGCCTCTACTGATGAAATGGACCAGAGCAGACTTCTCAACTCAGGCTGAATATTAGAATCACCTACAAATCTTACACAGTGCCTAGTGTCCAGTCTGCTGTTGTTTAGTCCCTATGTCGTGTCTGATTCTTTAGCAACCCCATAGACTGTAGCCTGCCAGGCTCCTCTGTCCATGGGATTTTCCAAGCAAAGAATACCGCAGTTTCCTTCTCCAGGGAATCTACCCAATTCCTGAATCTACGCTTCTCCTGCTTTGCAGGCAAGTTCTTTACCACTGAGCCACCAGGGAACCGCCTGTGACACGTCTGTATTTCAGACCAGCTAAATCAGAATTCTCAGGGTGGACTCAGGCATTAGTCTATCTTTCTTTTTAACTCCCCAGATGAGTCCAATGTACAACCAAGTTTGAAAACCACTGAACTGGACCAAGAATTCTTAAAGTGAGGTCCCTGGAGTTTTCCTGGTGGTCCAGTGGTTAAGAATCCACCTTTCAATGCAGCGGATACATTTTAGATCCCTGGTTAGGGAACTAAGATCCCACATTCCACAAGGCAACTAACCCCATGCACTGCAACCAGAGAAAGCCCATGTGCTGCAATAAAGACCCAGTGCAGCCAAAAAAAAAAAAGCTGAGGTCCTTGGACCAGCATCAGCCTCACCTGAGAACCTATTAGAAATACGAATTCTGATTTGCAGACCTTCAGAATCAGAAACTGGGTGTTGTGGCGCAGCAAGCCCTCCAGGACCTCTGCTGTAACTGAAGTTTTAGAGCCAGTTCAAAAGTTCCTTTGATGACAGTAGGGCACCTGATCAGCAAGTGGGTGCTAGGAAACCGAATGAGTTGAATTGCTTTGGAGTGATGCATCTTAATGGAGAAACTGCCTGAGCTCTGGCAATTGCAGCCTAAATTATGGCGTTTGCTATCTACCAAGTACAGTGACTGTTTCAGTCTCAAACTTTGGTCTGACGGCAGTCTTGGAGGCTACCACACCTGCCAGCATGTCAGACTGGGCCAGGAAATGCCATGAGTGGGCCGGAGAAGTCTGAGGGCATAAAATTCTGGGTCAGGGAGAAGAGGCTTGGAGCCTGTGGACAACGAGGAAGCAAAAAGTGTGACAAAAAAGAACCAGACAGGGTCAGAGAGGCCGGAGGTCAGTCCAGGTCCCAAGGAGGCCTTGAGACACAAGGATAGCTCCAGGGCTGGTTAGACTCAGGCACTGCTTCTGCAAGGAGCCAGGGCCAGGGGAGGCCAGAGCTGAGCTCGCCCGGAGGAGGTGGGGAAGGACGGCTAGTTTTGCTTTGTGTTAAGAAGCAAGTGATGATTCAGAACAGGGCAGCATTTTTCTGCTGCCGGGGAAGACTAAAGTATAAGCCCACAAGCCCTGGCAGGCCTTTGTCCCGCAGTCCTTGGTTGATCCGTTTTGGGGGTGCCAGGTGTCCAGGACATGTGACTCTCAGGGAGAGAATTCTGGAGGGCAAGGAACAGGGGCTGTGCGCAATCTATTGCTGCCCACTCCTAGGGTTCGCTGAGCACCGGGCAAATGTTAGGCCCTGAGTGACTGTGTGTGGAATTGAATCCAATAGAGATTCAACAAAGTGGGGGTCTTAAATATGAATTATCACCTTGGGCCTTAATAAACCACACTGATGAGGAGCCACAGACATCCCACATGCAAAAGGGCACTTGTTACCCCTGGAGTATCATTGCAGACTCTCCTCCCGGCTGGCTGCCTGCCTTTCTCCCTTCTCTCTGCTCACCACCCTTCCTATACGAGGCTCTGCTCCACCACACTGCAGGGAACATTTGAAAAACAAGGCATACAGGCAGCAAACACTGAAACCTCCCAGGTGACACTTACCTGGGTTCTAATGCCAACGACTTTGTGTGCCAAACTCTAAACCTGAGGTCTTTAATCTGATTCTCCTTATCTCCATTAAAACACTTTGGAGTTCCTGAAAAGGTACGTGCGTGGGTGCGTGCTAAGTCGCTTTAGTCGTGTCCAACTCTTTGCAACCCCATGGACTGTAAAAGGTACGATATTACTTTAAGTCCTACAGTTGGGAAAGGGATTTATTTCTTCAGTGTTCAACTGCACACACACATGTTCTTCTGATGCAATTTCCATCCTTTCACTTTGATTGTAATATTTAAAGACAATTTTTAAAAGTCATTTTCTTTCCATGCATAATTTTCTCCTGCTACATTTTTTCTGGAATGAAAACTGTTGCCATGCTGCCATGTGAGAGTTTCCTAGGGGGTGCGTTGTTCTTAGCCAGAGCCAGGAAAGAGTTAAAGTTTTAAAGGACAGTCTGTCTTCTGTCTCAGTTTGAGGGTGGGGTGGGGGTGGAGACTACCCAATTGTCTGTCCTTCTTTTCCCCTCCCTGGGGCTGAGTGCAGGATGTTGAATCTCCCAAAATAACTCGGACCCTGTGAGTAAATGCTTGCCCAGAGCCTGCTTGGAATAGAAGAATAGAAGATTCTCAGGGTCAGAGAAGAGCTTGAAGAGAGCAGGGCCCAGGACCTTCCAAACCAGATGTCCGCTACCAAGTCATCACCGGACCACAGGAAAACCAGGCGACTGTTGTCAACTTCTTTCCCCCAGGTGGCATCCCATAGAGGACTGTCCCCAAGGAGAGGTCTGCAAGGCCAGTGGGAGAGGTCCCATCAGATTCTGGGCAGAATCTAAGTGAGTCTCTCCATCGCTGGAATTCCTGGAGATTTGGGGGTTTACATGATGCTGTAGGATCACCGCTTACTGCACATGCTCAGAAGTGGGAACTGTTGGTTTTGCGGCTTCCCAGAGTCACAGTGAGTGGACGGGCTCCTTCTGCCTGGGCCTTGAGCCCCCTCTGATCCCTCTCGTCCCAGAGTTCCGACAGTGATGAACTCAGAACACCATTTCATTCATATACTTTGAGTCGGGAGCTGGCAAAGCCCAGAGAGAAACACTGCTTTCCTTAGTGTCAACTCCATTTGTATTTCCGTTTGTTCCCATTTGTGGACATTTTTTGTGGCAGACATAAACTTTTTATGTTGTTATTAGGCTCTAACCATAAGAATCCACTTCTCCAGTGGACCAATTTAGCTATAAAGTGGCACATTCACCGTGGCCACGATGTGGGTCAGAGGAGCTTCAACTCTTAAATGTGCCTCAGGGTCACCTAGAAACTGTCTTAGAATGTGCACTGGCAACACACTGGCAGGAAGCTGACTCAGAGCCTCAGGGGCCCAAGAATCTGCCTTTTTACATGAACCACAGCCGCTTCTGCTCAGATGGGCCAACTGTCCCACTTTGAGAAGCTCATGGCTCCCACTTCGAGAAGTTCATGGCTAGTCTCTGAGCTCTGATCCATAGTGTAAACCAACAAGTCATGGGTAGAGGCATTTTTGACTTTTGTCCCCAAGACGTGATGTTCAGAGGGTTGGACTGCCTGTCTCTCGTGCAATAAATGTCCTTGCAGGGTGCCATGTCACCTCAACTGTGCATTCGACAGGACACACAGCTGTTCTTATTTATACTGAGCAAATTTCCTTCAGTGGCCAGTATAATTGATTCTAAGAAGTGGGGCTTAGGCAGGAGGTAGGGAGGAGAACAAATGCGAACACAGACCACAAGAGGATGCTGTGCCCAGCTGAGGACCTGAGGACTCAGGGGTCACAGGGCCAGTAAGTGCTGGACTCAGGTATGTTTGCCTTAAAGCCCTCCTTTTTTCTATTCCTTGCTTGTTGGTTTTTTTTTTTTTTTTTTTTGACTGAAATGGGTGCATTTTCAAACTTTTTCAACTTTTTTTGGGAAAAATTTCAAACTACAGGAAAATTGCAAGAATAGTACAATCAACTCCACAGACCCTTAAATTGTTAAGGTTTTGTTGCATCTGCACTCTCCCTACTCTTGGCAGAAACACAAAAACCAAAACCCCTTGACATGAGAGCTCTAAGTTCTGAAACTGGGGACTTACTGAGGACTATATCCCCGGAGACAGCCTCTCAGATAGCTCTGAGGAACTGCTTTGAAGAGGTTGGTGGTGGGGGTGTTGGGGAGGGGAGGTCACAGGATTTTGATGAAGGGGATGCATGCAATTGAGAATGCATCTCTAAAGGTTGCTGCTGGTTACAAGGAGCAAACGTCTCCATCAAGGATTACAGTGCTTTTCTAGCTATGAGAAGATGTAGGAAATCAGGTTCGTAAGATTTCCTCCTGAAAATATTTCACTCTCTGAAGGCCTGTTCTGCCAGTTTTCCAAGATCAGAGTGTCTCATTCCTGATCTCCATGCTGAGCTCCTTTCAGGGTGTGTTAAAGGTCAGTGACTGCAGTGGCTAGTGACTTCATTCTTGTAGGGCCAGATGGTGAGCAGCATTTTTTAGTTGTATCTATCCATCCATCTGTACATCCGTCTATCAGTTATGCTAATCCATTTGAGAATGACTTGGAAGTATTTGATTTACTCTCAAATATTTCAGCTCATCTCCAAAGAGCAATGGCATTCTTACCACAAAACTCCGATAAAATGATCCCACTTGGGAAGTTTAACATTAACACATTACTATTTGATATCTGGTTTACTTTAATAATTGTTTATAAAGTGTGCTTTGTAGTTTTTGTTTTTGTTTTTTTTTTAAATTTAAGCGTCCAATTCAGGATCATTCATTGTACTGAGCTGTTGCATTTCTTCAGTACCTTCTCATCTAGAGCCTGGCTTTCCAGTCACGATTTTTTGCCTTTAACAACACTGACATGTTTTAAGAGACCAGGCCAGTTGTTTTTCAGAAATCCCTCCATTTGGATTTGTCACGGTGCTTCCTCATGATTATAATCTTCTTAAGGCTTCATGTCAGAGGGACAAAGGCTTTGCCCTTTTGATTATTCTCCACTGCCTCTCACCAGGTGAGGGTCAAAGTTGGCCTTTTGTGCTGTTATAAGGACCAGCGTTGGAAGAAAAGCAGCATAGAGTGGTGGAAATGAGTGCAGATCTCGATGAACAATTGAATTGATGTTCAAGTCCTGGCTCTGGCTTCTAGCTGATTTACCTTGACACATCAGTCAATATTCCTGGCCCTTGGTTTTCTCAACTGTAAATGTAAATGGTTCCTGCCTTGCAGGGTTTTATCTAACATAAATGAAAAATTTAGCAGATTATCTGATGTATGCTGCTGCTGCTGCTAAGTCGCTTCAGTCGTGTCTGACTTTGTGGGACCCCATAGACGGCAGCCCACCAGGCTCCCCCATCCCTGGGATTCTCCAGGCAAGAACACTGGAGTGGGTTGCCATTTCCTTCTCCAATGCATGAAAGTGAAGAGTGAAAGTGAAGTTGCTCAGTCGTGTCCAAATCTTCACGACCCCATGGACTGTAGCCCACCAGCCTCCTCCGTCCATGGGATTTTCCAGGCAAGAGTGGGGTACCATTGCCTTCTCTGTATCTGATGTATAATTAACTGTAGTTTTATAAGTGGCAGCTATTATTAAGTCCTTAAATGTGACATACCAAATTACCTTATTTCCTTTTCCAACACATCTTTCAGATGCACCTTTTTTGTGCTTTCGCCTCTCTTCCATTTCAGGGCATCTCTGTTGTCACTGTCTCCTTTTGGGGCCCACATCCTAACTTGTCCCATAGATGCCACCACTGCTTGCCCAATAGTGTGGCCCTTGCCCTCATATTCGCCTGACTCCCTGTTTCCTCTGTGCCTGAAGTCTGCATGCCTGGCATTCAGTGCCTCCCATCAGCTCACCTCATTCCACCCATCTGAACTTGCCTCCCACTAGTTTTCACAGGGAAATGTGGCTGCTCTTGATCGACTGCTAGCAAATTCTTCCTCTCCTCTGTCATTAGAGTTATAGATCCTATCCTATGCTCCACCCTTAGGGTGTATGCTTGTATCAGTTAGGATGTGGTCATAAACAGGAACTGCTCAAGGTATTTTAAGAAGGAAAGGACTTAATAAACGACATTAGGTCCTTAAAAAAAATCATTGGAAAGTCTGGACAAAGGTCAAGGAAGGCCACTAGCTTTTACAGACAGGAATTTGAAGGAACTCAGGAAACCAGTAGGAATGATCATAGCTGCCTCCCATCCTGAGGCCCGAGATTTTCAGGAAAATACTTAGAGACCACTGCAAAATGTCCTGTCTGCCTAAGCCCAAAGTTTGACAGTGCCAGAGGAGGGAAAATCTGGCTTCTGCCTTATTTTGCCTTTCACATCTTGATAACTGCTTCTCCTTGAAGAACTGCTGTCTCTGAAGGCAGGGATTCTGGGACATACCCCTCCCAGGCTTCTAGCCGCTTGATAAAGGGAAGCTCATAGAAGGGTCAGGCTTCCCTGGCGGCTCAGCTGGTAAAGAATCCACCTGCAGTGTGGGAGACCTGGGTTTAATCACTGGGTGGGGAGGATCCCCTGGAGAAGGGAACGGCTACCCACTCCAGTATTCTTGCCTGGAGAATCCCATGGACTGTATATCCATGGGGTCGCAAAGAGTCGGATGGAACTGAGTGGCTTTCACTTCACTTTATAGAAGGGTTGTTGCCTCTATCACTGGGCTAGTGGAAATGTTCCCTGGGGACTCTTCTGATGGAACTAGTGGGGAAGACTTCTAGGGTCACAACTAGAAGTCCATGAAACTGGTTACCTTGAAGGCCATTGTCTCTGACTTTTAGAGGGAACCAAGCTATGGTAGAAGAGAATGAAGCCCTCAAAGAGGGAAAAGGAGTGAAAAGTGAAAAACATAGGTGCAGATGGAGGGAGCGGGAGAAGAACAGGGGCGGAGAGCAATGCCTGCAGAAGCTGGTGACACCGGGACACTGTGTCAGCACTGGGTTTGGTCATGCCCTTTGCCACTGCTGTCCGTGTTCGTCTCAGTCATTTCAATCCATAAAGTTCTCTTTTGTCTAAGCTAATTTATGTTGCTGCAACCAATAGGGTCCTAATGACTAGCAGAAAAGAGATTAGTAAACATTACAGAGTCTGAGGGCAATGTACGCTCTGCAAAGTGGTAGGAAAGTGCTGCTGCTGCTGCTAAGTCGCTTCAGTCGTGTCCGACGCTGTGCGACCCCATAGACGGCAGCCCACCAGGCTCCCCCGCCCTGGGATTCTCCAGGCAAGAACACTGGAGTGGGTTGCCATTTCCTTCTCCAATGCATGAAAGAGAAAAGTGAAAGTGAAGTCGCTCAGTCGGGCCCTACTCTTCTCGAGCCCATAGACGGCAGCTCACCAGGCTTCTCCATCCATGGGATTTTCCAGGCAAGAGTACTGGAGTGAGGTGCCATTGCCTTCTCCGTGGAAAGTGCTAACAGCGCCAAAAAAAAAATAATAATAATGAGAGTTTATCTCTCTTTAGTCTTTTATCTTGGAAATATTGCTTTAGCCATAATTTTTTTCTTGGCTGTTACTTTCTTCTTTTTTTCCTTCTTGTGATGCTATGATTTATAATAAGAAATATATATATATTTGGTCTTTGTCGTGTTCCTGCCACAGAACTCCTAAATATCTTAAGTGTTATATCTTAAGTGTTAAGAGCACAAAAGTAAGATGGGTATCTTTTGTTATTCTGAAAAAGCTCCTTTCAACCACATCTGAGTTTATCTTAATGAGGTGACTTTTGAAAAGCTCCTCGGGTTGCAGACTGGTTGCCAGAGGGACTAACCAGGTGATTAGAGTGTTGAAATTTTCAGCCCCCCCCTTCCAGAAAGGTGAGAAGAGCTGGAGGTTGAATTAATTATCAATGACAAGAAAATGGCATCCGACTTCAGTGTTCTTGCCTGGGTAATCCCATGGGCAGAGGAGCCTGGCAGGCTATAGTACATGGGGTTGCAAAAGAGTGGAACACAATTTATTGGCTAAACAACAACAGCAATATTTAATCAGTCATGCCTATGTAGTGAAAGCTCCTTAAAAACTTGAAAGAATAGGATTTGGAAAGCTTCTGGGTTAGTGAACACATTTGCAAAGGCTAGTGTCCTGGAGAAGGCATGGAAGCTCTGTGCCCCTTGCCCTATGTCTCTTCCATCTGGCTGTTCCTGAGTTATAATATTCTTTTGCAATAAACCAGTAATCTAGTAATTCCTGAGTTCTATTTGCTGTTTCTAGCAAATTAATCAAACCCGAGGAGGGGTAGTGGGAACCTCCAGGTTATGACTAGTCTGTCAGAAGCACACGTAACATCTGAAGGGTTGTGCGATCACTCAGTTGTGTCCGACTCTTTGCCATCCCATGGACCGTGGCATGCCAGGCTTCCCTGTCCATCTGAAGGGGGAGGGGTACAATTCTGTGGGACTAAGCACTTAATTTATGGGATCTGATGGTGTCTCCTGGTAGAGTCAGAACTGAGTTAAATTGCTGGATACCCAGTTGTAGTTGACAACTCTTTGCGACCCCATGGACTGTAGTCTGCCAAGCTGCTCTGTCCATGGGATTTTTCAGGCAAGAATTCTGGAGTAGGTTGCCGTTTCCTTCTCCAGGGCATCCTCTCAACCCAGGGATCAAACCTTTGTCACTTATGTCTGCTGCATTGGCAGGTAGATTCTTTACGCCTGAGTCACCTGCCAAGCCTTTTGTTGTTTTTGTGAATCTAATATGTCGATCTTTGTGCTCTGCTGTGCCAAGTTGCTCAGTGGTGTACGACTCTTTGAGACCCCATCGACTGTAGCCCATCAGGTTCCTCTGCCCATGGGCATTCTCGAGGAAAGAATTCTGGACTGGATTTTCCCGCCCTCCTCCAGGGGATCTTCCCAACCCAGGGATAGAACCCAGGTCTCCTGCATTTCAGGCAGATTCTTTACCATCTGAGCTATCAGACACTCCCAAGAATCGTGAAGTGGGTAGCTTCTCCCGTCTCCAGGGGATCTTCCTGACCCAGAAATTCGAGGATTTCCTGCGTTAGAGGCGGATTCTTTACCAGCTGAGCTACCAGGGAAGCTCATGTGGAGCCTCATATGGGCCTGATAGTATTCACTCTTGCATAGCCTCAAGAAAAAAAGTTGTATACATTTTCATGATGTTCTGCCTTTCAAAGACTAGACAGTTTTCACTAACCCACTGACCAATGAAGGCAAGCATTTTACCCTAGAAAGACATGCTCAATGAGGATGCTGAAGTTCCCATGGGCAATAGACTGGAAGAGTAGGCGTGGAAGAGATGAATCCTGTCCAGGTGCCAGCCATCCAGGAGTAAAGAAGCGTTTCCAGAAAGAGTAATCAAGCTGACTCAAAAGTACTTGGCACACAGGTGTGGACCTTGAGTCCCAAGCAGCGCACCTCTTGTAGTGGCCACAAGGGGGCGGCAGAGGGCACAGTCCAGGTATCGAGCTGTAGATAATGGTGCCCTGGTCAGCTAATAGCCCTGCTGGGAAGGAAATATTGGTCTAGGTGATTTGCACAGGATAAAGTGGGCTTCTTATTAGAAGACCTGAAAGCAAGGTGCCTAGACCAAGGATGGGAAAGCCACAGGATGAACGAGTGGCTGGCAGACATCAGTAACTAAGAAGATGAGCTGAATTCTCCGAAATCAAAGCAGTGAGTGATCTTTAAAGATATCTAGATATTAACCTCAGATATGCAGATGACACCACCCTTATGGCAGAAAGTGAAGAGGAACTAAAAGGCCTCTTGATGTACGTGAAAGAGGAAAGCGAAAAAGTTGGCTTAAAGCTCAACATTCAGAAAACGGAGGATCATGGCATCCGGTCCCATCACTTCATGGGAAATAGATGGGAAAACAGTGGAAACAGTGTCAGACTTTATTTTTTTGGGCTCCAAAATCACTGCAGATGGTGACTGCAGCCATGAAATTAAAAGACACTTACTCCTTGGAAGAAAAGTTATGACCAACTTAGATAGCATATTCAAAAGCAGAGACGTTAATTTGCTTACTAAGGTCCGTCTAGTCAAGGCTATGGTTTTTCCTGTGGTCATCTATGGGTGTGAGATTTGGACTGTGAAGAAGGCTGAGCACCAAAGAATTGATGC
This sequence comes from Oreotragus oreotragus, assembly GCA_006410675.1. Lineage (NCBI taxonomy): Eukaryota > Metazoa > Chordata > Mammalia > Artiodactyla > Bovidae > Oreotragus > Oreotragus oreotragus. The sequence goes on along the minus strand of SJYX01001626.1, from coordinate 50,487 downwards.
TTTTGAACTGTGGTCTTGGAAAAGACTCTTGAGAGTCCCTTGGACTGCAAGGAGGTCCAACCAGTCCATTCTGAAGGAGATCAGCCCTGGGATTTCTTTGGAAGGAATGATGCTGAAGCTGAAACTCCAGTACTTTGGCCACCTGATGCGAAGAGTTGACTCATTGGAAAAGACTCTGATGCTGGGAGGGATTGGGGGCAGGAGGAGAAGGGGACGACAGAGGATGAGAAGGCTAGATGGCATCACCGACTCGATGGTTGTGAGTCTGAGTGAACTCTGGGAAATGGTGATGGACAGGGAGGCCTGGCGTGCTGCGATTCATGGGGTCACAGAGTCAGACACGACTGAGCGACTGAACTGAACTGAGATATTCTGCTAAGCATACAGGAACTGCCTCAGTATTTTGGCAAGGGAAAAAGGACATCCAGGCATGTTATCGTGGACAAGAAAAAGTCCAGGGGCGGGGGGAGGTAGTAGAGTCTCATCTCAAAGCCCCTAAGTCCTCAGCACTTGATGAATGCTATTGCTGTGTGACCTATGGGATGATCCACCCCTCTCTGAGCCTCCAATATCTCTTCCTATACAAAGAAGATTGGTGTCTAGAGATTCAGAGACTGGGCGTGGTTTTGCATTGGTCTCCACCATGGCCAGGGATCCTTCTAGCTTTCAAGAACAAAGAAGCTCAGTTGGCTACAAACACCTTTATTACTGTGTCTGTGGCCACTTGTTTTCCTTAAACATTTTGATGGGCACCATGGGACCAAGGCTGTTTCAGTACCTTTGTGGGAGCCAAGCAGTCTAAACTTCAGAGGCACCACCCCATGTCATAGTACATACCAAAATTCCCCCAATATTGTACTACGAATGCAATTATTTTGCTTTAAAATAGTCTTGAGGGCATTTTTAATAATTCTGTTTTCAAGATTATTTTGCCCACTTAATTTTCAGTGACTGTGATTTCTCAGAAATCATTAGGGCAGTTTTAGGGATTCCTTGAAGTGAAATAATCCACTAATTGTTTTCAAATACTCTATAATAACATTTCTACAGATACCAAGTTGAACAGTTTAGGGAGTTGACATAATAACTGTATTTTATGGACATGTAGTTAAATTTCATTTTGGAATTTTCATTTTGTATCTTGGAGTTGATGAGAATGTTTGTGATGTGCAAGGCTTTTGCTAGGGCCTTAAAAGGCTTGCATGTCCTCAATCCTGTGTCTGTGGCACCTGATGAATAAAACCCTCCTGCCTGCAGCAGCTGAGACAGGGCTGGGGGCGGGGGTGGCTTCTTTCAGCGATTGCGTTTTGTCTTGTGTCTTCTGGCCTGGGAGCCTGAGCAGGCTTTGAGTGCCTTGACGAGAAAAGAACGCCTCCTCCCACTTCCCTTTAATCTCAGAAATTTCACTGTTACCGTTTCTTTCAGCCAAGTCAGATAGGCAGGCTCCAAGGTGGCAGAGTCTCCCTGCTCGGGGATTTTTGTAGAGCGGCACCTCCCAGTCCTCCCAGACAGACCACATTCAAGCCAAACACCATCCACATTGTCAGTGCCTCCACAGAAGTAGTTATCTCACAAAGGACAATATCTCGCCAGAGAATTTGTTTTCTCTTGCTGATAGTTTCTCTCCATAAACATTTTTGAGAGAGATGAATAGGTGTACCTTTCTGGAACAGCGGGCAGATGCTGGGGCGTGAAATGACTTTGTGAGGCATGTTTTATGGATGAGGGAGGGGAGAGTCCTGAGAACCATCTTTTGTTTCCTCAGCCTCTAACTTGGTTGCGGATGGCCAGGTTCCTCTTCTGCAGGTGGTGATTCTCTTCACTGCTGCGCACCTGAAGATTTAAAGGCCCAGCTTGGGTGGAAGCTACAGAGAGAAACTCCCAAAGTGTTGGCACAAAAGGCCAGTAACACTCTGGGTCCACCATGGAGCCCTCGGTCCTCTTGGGTCATTTCACAGCCAGGCCTATAGTCTTCAGATACTCTGTTATGCTGGTATTTAAACATTTTTTCCTGTCTCTCTTTTTTTTTTTTTCTGTCTCTAACAGCAATGAAGGGAATGAATTCTTTTCCATCATAGAGTTAATGAATCTCAAAAAAAAAAAAAAAAAGAAGAAGAAGACATGGTCTCAGAAAAATAAGGAAATTAACATAAAAACGGCAAACCCTGTGACCTTCAACGAAATGAACAAATGTGGGATTTCCCATCGTCTCTGTCTGGGAGATGGCACCAAATGGTTCACCAACAGTTCACCAGAGTCTCTTTGGAGCCTGGAGTCAAGAATGCCAAGCGACTCAGGAAGGTGGCAGACCACACATGGGTGAGGTGGGGCACAGCGTCCATAGCCCCAGGGCACAGGCTTCCAAAGGGCTTATTTTCTCCCTAGGGTCAGGATGCCAGATTCAGCCAAAATAATAGACGGCACTCTGAAGTTCAGGTAATAAATAGTTCTTTAGTGTATTTATGACATCCTTGCGCTAAAGCTGTTTATGTTTATCTGAAATTCAGGTTTAACTGAGAGTCCTTAGTTTTCCCTGGCAACCCTACCTCAGGGACACAATACTTCTCTTCATTTCCCAAGTACGTATCTATTTCTAGGTTCAAGCTCTGCTAGGAAGAGACTCTCTCCAGTCTCAGCGTCTTGAATTTTGTGCTGTCTTATAGGTTTCAGTTCAAAGACCACACTTCTATGAAGATTTTCCCCCTATATCAGCTCCTCCTTTCTCTCTGTCCCTTTGCCCCAGAACATTTTATTTCCTATTTTGGTTTATTTTCAGTTGCTTATAAGTCTGTTTCCCCCACTTGATGGAGAACAACTCAAGGGTACTTGGTCTAAATTTTTTTTTTTCTCATGGCCCCAGTATAACTTTATATAGTAGGTAGTCTGAATATTTGATCAATGAATGACCATACCTAACATACTGTGAGTGCTGACCATACGGGCTTGGGTCTCAGCATTTTACATGGACATAAGTCCTTTTCTCTTTGAGTAGCACTTTGAGGTAGGCATTGTCTTTATTTTCACTGTAGAGATGGTGAAATGGAGGCACAGAGAGGTTAAGTAACTTGCCCATGGTCACACAGCTAGAAAGGGGCAAAGCTGGGATTTGAACCTAGATAGTATGACTCCAGAGTCTGTGCTTGTAACCTCTACGATGCACTGAATGATTAGATGGGTAGAGAGTGTGTGGCAGAGCACGTGAAGGAATGCACGAGCAGAGGCAGCAAACAGGCATTAAAATTTGGAAGACGGAGCAGTTGGGGATCAGAGTGGGTGATGAAGAGCGGAGGCTGGAGGGGTCGGAAAGATATCAAGAAACTGCGAAGGAACCGTGATGAATTGCACTCGGAAGGCAGTGTGCAATCCGCAGTGGATGGGCTGATTTCTTCTGGTTTCTGCTTTGGAAATCAGTTCCTGTGTCCCATGCCTTCCACATCTCTGCAGGGGCCTGACTGTGAGTCTTTTTCTGCTGCACAGCCCTCTTCCCAGCGTGGAACCTACAGAAGAGTCTTAGGAGGCTCAGCCCAGACAAGTTCTGAGGCCAATCTTTTCTCTTCCCCGTACCCCACCCCTCCGGGGCTCTCAGCTGGAAGTCAACAGACTTCTTTCTTGGGCTCCAGTCCCTCCATGTCTGGTGCACCTCTGCCTGGCTCTTGCCGTAAGTGTGGCCTGTGTGTTACACGGAGGAACCGATATGATCCAAGAAGGGTGATGGTGAACTCGAATGAGTGCACTGCCCAGTAATGTAATAACTTTTCCTTGTCAAGTCTGTGGGAACGGTAGATAGTAACTTGCTAATGCCTTCAACCTAGTTATTTATTTATTTTCACAGTGGCTTTTTAAAAATAAAGGTTCTAGTATTTTATTTATTTATTTTTATATATTTTCTTGGCCGTGCCACATGGCACGTGGGATCTTTGTTCCCTAACTGGAGATCCACCCCCATGCTCCCAGCTTTGGGACACAGTCTTAATCACTGGATTTCCAGGGAAGTCCCTAGTCTTTTTGTTTTTAATTGTGATTAAAAACAAACGAAAAAATCCACATGACATAAAATTTACCATCTTAACCATTTTTAATTGTACAGTTCAGTAGCGTTAAATATATTCACACTGATATGAAACGGATCTTCAGAACTTTTTCATCTTGTGAAACTGAAACTCTATACACATTAAATAACTCTCTTTCTCCCTCTCCCCCCAGACCCTGTTAACTACCACTTTATTTCTGTCTATGAAATTGACTTCTCTACATACCTTTTTTTTAAGATGGCCTTTTAAAAAAAAAGGTTTATTTGTGTACTTATTGGCTGTGGTGGTTCTTCACTGCTGGGAATTCTCTAGTTGTGGTGAGTGAGGGCTACTTTCATTGCAGAACACAGGCTTCTCATTGTGGTGGCTCCTCTCGCAGGGGAGCAGGGCTCCAGGACACACAGGCTTCAGTAGTTCCAGCCCGTGGGCTAAGTAGTTGCAGTGCACAGGGTTCGTTTCTGCGAGGCATGTGGGGCTTTCCTGGGCCGGGGCAATTCTTAACCACTGGACCATCAGGGAAGCCCCAGACCCCTGTTCTAAGTGGGAACGTGCGGAATTTGTCTTTCTGTGACTGGCTTACTTCGCTTAGCAGAATGTCCTCAAGGTTCATCCATATCGGAGCCTGTGTCCGAATTCCCTTTTTTTGTTGTTTGTTTTCAAGGCTGAAGAATATCCCATTGTATGTATAAACCACATTTCGTTTATCCATATATCTGTTGAAAGGCATTTAGGTTGCTTCTCTATCGTGGCTTTTGTGTATAATAATGAATAATAGGTGTACTAATATTTATTCCAGTCCCTGCTTTCAACTGTTTTAGATATATATCCATAATTTGGATTGCTGGATCATATTCTATTTTTAATTTTTTGAGGAAACTCTATACTGTTTTCCATAGGTGTTGCACGCATCCCATCAACAGGGCTCCAGTTTCTCTAATCTTTATCAACACTTGTTATTTTCCGTCTTGTTTTTTGATAGTAGCCATCTTAATGGGTACAAGGCTGCCTGGAACCCAGTGTTTATTAGGAGGTGGTGTTTCTGAAGTGCCTTGGCACTCGGCAATGGGGAAAACATAGCACAGAGCCCTGGGCAGACAACCTGATAACCTGCAGATAGAGCATATCATAAATTTGCCAAAGACTCTGTGACTCTGGGAAAGTTATGCAAGCTCTTAATTTCTATCTGCCCACTGGGGACAAGGCTTTCTTGATGACTTAGCCTCCTCCCTCCTTTCCCCAATGTTTGCTCCAGGAAAAGACAGGAAGTGAGAGATGGGAAACGACTCGTAAGATAAGCACCTTCATCTCAGCTGCTGTCACCCTGAGTGCATTTTTTCCTGTCTTTTTATTATAAAAACAAGTCATGATTACTTTTTAAAAATTAGCTCAGAAAAGCCTTAGAATCAAGGAAGTATTTATCCATCCCTCCATCACTTGGAGGCAACCCCTGATAATATTTCAATCTGTTTCTTGTAGTTTTTTTTTTCCTAAATGAGGCAAACTGCTTTAATCTTTGAAAGTCCCTCTTTTCCTAGAGATGAGCACCTCATTTTCACAGCAGTCAGAAACGAAGTTAACTGAGCTCTCAATTTCTTAAATATATCTTTCTTTGTGTTATTTCATGTCTTAAATGTGTCACTTTGAGTGAAAGGCAATTAATTACAGTGGAAACGCTGCTTAGAGATGTCTTATGAAATTGTGTTAATATGTGTAGAGAGAGGGAAAGGAAGGGGAGAGGGAGCTGATGGGCAAAACGACTAGTCTAGTTAAATGGATAATTTCCCTCCCTTTCAAGTTTCAGAGTGGAGGGTCTCTTTATTTATGAAAGGATCAGAAAGTTATTATGGTTGTCCCAAGTTGTCAAAATCAGTAACTCCATCGGAAAAGCAAAGTTGATCAACGAGTAAAAAGGTAACAAACAACAAAAAATATTTTAAAAAGAACACTATCAGTTCAGGAGAAAAATCTGAAGATATAACAAAGATGTAGTGTGGGACTTCCCTGGCAGGCTAGTGGTTGAGACTCTGCATGTTCAATGCAGGGGATGAGATTTCAGTCCCTGGCCAGGGAACTAAGTTCCCACATGCCACATGGTGCGGCCAAAAAGGAGGGGAAAAAAAAAAAGGAAGGAAGGAAAAAGGTGGAATGTGGGAGAGCCTGGAAGGTAAGGCACTTTCTTAGGAATTTTTGACCTCAGGAAATTATGCTTGAGGATCTTCTGGGCTGGTGTTGTCTAAAGGAATTGGGCTGAGGGACTGTAGGAGACCTACAAGTTTCTATCTTGGTAGCTTGGCCTGACTGGGACCACTGAGGATCGCAGACCTGACTCCTAGGCTGGTAGAATGATGCATGAGAGGAGTTCAGTACCAGGCACAGAGGAAGTTCTCAAGAACCGTTCTGTGTAACTGCTGTTATCTGGGGTGGAGGAGGAAGTGAGCTATTGGATCTTCTTGGCAATGTGCTAGGGGTCAGAAAGTGTCATACTTGGAAGGCAGGCAATGGTGGCGAGTGGCCTGCTCCTTTATCTTCTTTCTGCATGCGTGTGTGCTAAGTTGCTTCAGTCATGCTTCAGACTCTTTGCGACCCTATGAAATGTAGTCCACCAGGCTCCTCTGTCCACGGGGATTCTCCAGGCAACAATACTGGAGTGGGTTGCCATGCCCTCTTCCAGGGGATCGTCCCCACCCAGGAATTGAACCTGCCTCTCTTATGTCTCCTGCATTGACAGGCAAGTTCTTTACCACTAGCGCCACCTGGCCACCTGGGAAGCTCAACTTCTAATTCCTCTTTAATCTAGGCTTCCGGGTCCTGGTTGGGTGTGCGTATATGTGTGTGTGTGTGTGTTGGGCATGTAGGATGAGGAAGTCTCCAGGAAGTGGAAGAGTCAACTAGTATAAATAAGCTATACACCATCCCAATCCCAAAGAAAGGCAGTGCCAAAGCATGCTCACACTACCGCACAACCTGTCTCTTATACACATCTTCCCTTTAATCTCAGAAATTTCACTGTTACCGTTTCTTTCAGCCAAGTCAGATAGGCAGGCTCCAAGGTGGCAGAGTCTCCCTGCTCGGGGATTTTTGTAGAGCGGCACCTCCCAGTCCTCCCAGACAGACCACATTCAAGCCAAACACCATCCACATTGTCAGTGCCTCCACAGAAGTAGTTATCTCACAAAGGACAATATCTCGCCAGAGAATTTGTTTTCTCTTGCTGATAGTTTCTCTCCATAAACATTTTTGAGAGAGATGAATAGGTGTACCTTTCTGGAACAGCGGGCAGATGCTGGGGCGTGAAATGACTTTGTGAGGCATGTTTTATGGATGAGGGAGGGGAGAGTCCTGAGAACCATCTTTTGTTTCCTCAGCCTCTAACTTGGTTGCGGATGGCCAGGTTCCTCTTCTGCAGGTGGTGATTCTCTTCACTGCTGCGCACCTGAAGATTTAAAGGCCCAGCTTGGGTGGAAGCTACAGAGAGAAACTCCCAAAGTGTTGGCACAAAAGGCCAGTAACACTCTGGGTCCACCATGGAGCCCTCGGTCCTCTTGGGTCATTTCACAGCCAGGCCTATAGTCTTCAGATACTCTGTTATGCTGGTATTTAAACATTTTTTCCTGTCTCTCTTTTTTTTTTTTT
>SJYX01001626.1:23490-39910 GCA_006410675.1 Oreotragus oreotragus | reverse complement strand
GATGCTTTTGAACTGTGGTGTTGGAGAAGACTCTTGAAAGTCCCTTGGACTGCAAGGAGATCCAACCAGTCCATTCTGAAGGAGATCAACCCTGGGATTTCTTTGGAAGGAATGATGCTAAGGCTGAAACTCCAGTACTTTGGCCACCTCATGCGAAGAGTTGACTCATGGAAAAGACTCTGATGCTGAGAGGGATTGGGGGCAGGAGGAGAAGGGGACGACCGAGGATGAGATGGCTGGATGGCATCACGGACTCGATGGACTTGAGTCTGAGTGAACTCCGGGAGATGGTGATGGAGGAGGCCTGGTGTGCTGCGATTCATGGGGTTGCAAAGAGTCGGACACGACTGAGTGACTGAACTGAACTGAACTGAACTGAATACACCAGACACCACATTCTAAGTGTTAAAAAGCCAAAAGATACCAATCTTGCAAGAGAGTTTAGGTAACTTGACTGCACATTTAGACCAGGCTTGTCTGTCAGAACCTAAAGCTTGAGCAGAGACATCCTCTCCATTTTCCATTTTAGAGAGATTTTCTCCATTAAGTTTCAAGAGTTCAAGTCTAAACTTGCCTTGGGTAAGGTTGCAAGAGGCAGAAGTTTTCCCATTTGGGAAAATCAGATTTGGGGAAATCAAAGGCTCTCCAGCTTAGGATGTTGAGGTTTTCTGCCAGTGACAAGGAACCACACCATCACTGGCTCCTGTTAGCACTGAGGGCCTCTCCTCAAAGAGGCTGAGTGGGCCGTCCTGATATAGGCGTGCCAGAAACCTCCTCCTGGGCCATGTGGGAAACCAGGCAGCCCCTGCCTGGTCTGATGCAAGCCCTGGGTGGAAGAGAAGCAAGCTCCAGCCTGCAGGCCAACCCTGGCACACAGTGGGGCAGCGGGCAAACAGCCATCCTTGGAGCCACTGGAGCCAAATTTCTTGCCAAATGGGCTTCAGTTTCAATGCGCTGGTAGAGCACAGGAGCCTACGAGTGTAACTTTGCCATCGACCCTGATGCTGAGCCAAAGAAGACCCCAGAGAGTTAGCACAGTGGGTGGAAGGTATGGCATGGACACCGGGCTCTTGGGGACCCAGCCCTTCCTTGGGGAGTGTATTATGCCATCCACCCCCAGGGACCTGCTATGACAGGGGTATGTCACACGCCATCCCAGGGTGAGGTGGGCTTTCATCACCTGTGCTACCTGTGAAATCTTAGAACTTAGACTAGGAAGGTTTTTGTAATGATCTTCCATTCTTATTCAGCCTGAATCAGGAAAGGAGGTGAATTATAATTAATTGATCTTTTTTTATAAAGAAAGCAAGACATTTTATAGTGTGCTTTAGAAAGATTTACATTCAAAATGATTGTCGTTCTTAATTTATATCCAAACTAATGATAATTTTTAATATTTTGGCCAATGGAAAGCTTCAGTTATCAGCAAATTTCATTTAAGTGGAATGGAGAGTATCAGATTTTGCTGGGTAATAATAAGAGTCACACTTACTGAATGTTTACCATATCTCAGGCCCTATTTTAAGTGCTTTACTTGCATTAACTCCTTTGACCCATGTAACCCTATGCAATGGTATACATAGTCTTACTTTACGAAGGAGGAAACTGAAACAGAGAGGAGTTTAGTGACTTATTCAAGGTCACACAGCTCATAAGTGGCATACTTGGATTTGAACCCAAAGAGTCTGGCTTATGAGCCTATGCTCTTAAAGCACAGTTCTAAAGTGTCCCAAATAATGAAGACTTTTCTTTGGATATTTTACTAAGTGATCATTTATGTAAAGTTTTCATGGGAATTTTCACAGCAACAGTTCAGGGGTCAGAACAAATTGGGAAGACTAGAAACTTGACATCTTAATCCCTTCCTGCCTCCCATGCAATATTACAAATGAGGAAATGAAAGCCCAGAGAGGTATTAATGACTTATCTAAGATTACACCATGATATCTAACTGGAAGTTAGAACTTAACATCCAAGCTAAGTATTTCCCAACATATCATTCTTTGTAAATTTTTTTTTTTGACCCCCCCGACCAGGCACTGAACTCGTGCCCCTTACAGCAGAAGCATGGAGTCCTAATCACTGAAAGAAGGGAACCAACCAAGGAATTCTGAATGATTTCTATGCCAGTTTCTTAGAGTTCTGAATTCTGCCCCGAGCCCCTTTTTCTCTCCTCTCTTTCACAGCCCAAGTTCTTGTCAACCAGAAAGTGTCTACACTTTCCTCTCCTGTACACATAATCCCTGGTTCTGATTCCATCACAAACACTCCTGGGCTCCCCCATGTCTGTCCTGCCTGTTTGGCAGGGACTGTGTCTGAAGGAAGAATACAGGGTCTATTTTCCTTTTAAAGTCAGGATCGAAACAGAGTGGCCAGCACAGGAACTTTAAGCGGTAAGGCCCAGACCACGTGACTGGGCGATGGGCACCAGGGCCTGGCGACAACGGCCACACCCATCACCCCATCAGCTCCTCCCTCAGCTATTTATCACATCACTAACTATGCTGACGGGGAAGGCAACGGCACCCCACCCCAGTACTCTTGCCTGGAAAATCCAATGGACGGAGGAGCCTGGTGGGCTGCAGTCCATGGGGTCGCTAACAGTCGGACAGACTGAGCTACTTCACTTTCACTTTTCTCTTTCATGCATTGGAGAAGGAAATGGCAACCCACTCCAGTGTTCTTGCCTGGAGAATCCCAGGGATGGGGGAGCCTGGTGGGCTGCCGTCTATGGGGTCACACAGAGTCGGACACGACTGAAGTGACTTAGCAGCAGCAGCAACTATGCTGAGATGCCACTGACTCAAAAGTACTATAAGAAACAAAGATTTGAGTGTCATGGCTAGATGCTGGAAATACTGGAAGAGTTCTAGACTAGTAATCAGGAAGCCTGGCTTCCAGGCTTGGCTCTTCCACTAACCAGCAGTGTGGCTTTGGGCAAGTTGACATGCCTCTCTGGGCTTCTTGTTTCTCATATGTTACGTGGGTTGATGAGCTGCTTGTCCAACCTCACAGGATTTCTGTGAAGCTAGACTAAGAGAACAATAGTGCTTTGGAGATGACAATACACTGTGAAGATGCAAGGAATTATTATTGTTACACTGAACTAGATCCAAACAGCCCAAGGCTCCGGATTCCCTGCCCTGATGAAAAATAATGGCATGAAAGACTTTATTCACTCTCATCTACCATATCAGGACTCGTTCCCTGGAAGGGATTTGGGAAGTAGAAAAACAGAGCCCAGTCTGGGGTTGCGTCCAACCCCATGGATTAGTTCTTTGGAGCACCGTGCCAGGAGTCAGGAGCCGGGGCTCTGGACGCCACCTGTGTGCCCCATGAGGCTCTTGGCCTCCCTGTGTCTTGGCTGGTTCTGAAACTCTGATGCTACATTGTCAGTTTGAATTCAGGGAGTTGGATCAACTCTAGGATCTGGGGAAGGAGGAAAATGGAAAAATATCCCTAGTAAGTGCCAGGTACTTCCCATGTTATCTGTCCCCTTTCATTCACTCAGCCCCTGATGGTGCCAGACTCTGTGCTAGAGGCTGGGATCGGCTGTCAGTAATCAAGACAGACCCAGCTTTCTGGCAATTGTGATGAAGCAAAAGAGACAAGCACAAAGCCAAAGTTCACACAAATATAGAAAGAAAATTGCGAGAAAGGATAAGAAGGAAAATAACTATTGAGGAGACCAAACCAGCCCGTTGTGGAGCTGAACTTGACAAAAAACAAGAAGATGGCCAGCCAGAAGGGAACAAAAGAATATGCCAAGGGAACAGGTGTGAAGGTCCTTAGGCTGAAGGGAGCATGGCACGGCCCAGAGACAGAGGGGCACAGCAAGTGTGCCCACGGAGCAGTGAGCACGGGGTGGACTGTTGTTGGTGTGGATGCTCAGAAGCTGACCAAGCCCTTTCTTACAGGCCATGGTCAGAAGCAGAGGTCTTGATCCAATTTTTGAATGTGAGCTCTGCTGACCTAGGTCTTCTGAATACAATTAGAATTTCTTGTTTTCTGGACAATCTGACTGATCACATTCAACAAATTTAATAAACATTCACTGTCCTGTGCCCTAGAAAGACAGGACAAAAACAGAAGCTTTGTCTCTGTCCCTTGTGTTGCCATCTGGACCTCAGGCTGGGTTCAGGGCAGCAGGACATGACTACTTTATTAAGTAGCCATAAAGCAAGAGAGTCAGAGATGAGTGCCACAAAGGAAGTACAAGGTCTAAGGTCAATGAATAGAGCTGACAGGTACGGGAACTTATCATGTTAATGGCCACAACGTTGAAATGTTTGTCACACCCATTGGGAGAGTTTCCAGGAAAAAGTATAATTTCAGCTGAGCCTTGGACAATGGTTCAGTTCAGTTCAGTTGCTCAGTCGTGTCCGACTCTTTGCGACCCGATGAATCGCAGCACGCCAGGCCTCCCTGTCCATCATCATCTCCCGGAGTTCACTCAGACTCACGTCCATCGAGTCCGTGATGCCATCCAGCCATCTCATCCTCTGTCGTCCCCTTCTCCTCCTGCCCCCAATCCCTCCCAGCATCAGAGTCTTTTCCAATGAGTCAACTCTTCGCATGAGGTGGCCAAAGTACTGGAGTTTCAGCTTTAGCATCAGTCCTTCCAAAGAAATCCCAGGGTTGATCTCCTTCAGAATGGACTGGTTGGATCTCCTTGCAGTCCAGGGGACTCTCAGGAGTCTTCTTCAACACCACAGTTCAAAAGCATCGATTCTTCGGCGCTCAGCTTTCTTCACAGTCCAACTTTCACATCCATACATGACCACAGGAAAAACCATAGCCTTGACTAGGCAGACCTTAGTCGGCAAAGTAATGTCTCTGCTTTTGAATATACTATCCAGGTTGGTCATAACTTTTCTTCCAAGGAGTAAGCGTCTTTTAATTTCATGGCTGCAGTCACCATCTGCAGTGATTTTGGAGCCCCAAAAAATAAAGTCTGACACTGTTTCCACTGTTTCCCCATCTATTTCCCATGAAGTGATGGGACCGGATGCCATGATCTTCGTTTTCTGAATGTTGAGCTTTAAGCCAACTTTTTCGCTCTCCTCCTTCACTTTCATCAAGAGGCTTTTTAGCTCCTCCTCACTTTCTGCCATAAGGGTGGTGTCATCAGCATATCTGAGGTTATTGATATTTCTCCCGGCAATCTTGATTCCAGCTTGTGTTTCTTCCAGTCCAGCGTTTCTCATGATGTACTCTGCATATAAGTTAAATAAGCAGGGAGACAATATACAGCCTTGACGTACTCCTTTTCCTATTTGGAACCAGTCTGTTGTTCCATGTCCAGTTCTAACTGTTGCTTCCTGACCTGCATACAGATTTCTCAAGAGGCAGGTTAGGTGGTCTGGTATTCCCATCTCTTTCAGAATTTTCCACAGTTTATTGTGATCCACACAGTCAAAGGCTTTGGCATAGTCAATAAAGCAGAAATAGATGTTTTTCTGGAACTCTCTTGCTTTTTCCATGATCCAGCGGATGTTGGCAATTTGATCTCTGGTTCCTCTGCCTGTTCTAAAACCAGCTTGAACATCAGGGAGTTCACGGTTCACATATTGCTGAAGCCTGGCTTGGAGAATTTTGAGCATTACTTTACTAGCGTGTGAGATGAGTGCAATTGTGCGGTAGTTTGAGCATTCTTTGGCATTGCCTTTCTTTGGAATTGGAATGAAAACTGACCTTTTCCAGTCCTGTGGCCACTGCTGAGTTTTCCAAATTTGCTGGCATATTGAGTGCAGCACTTTCACAGCATCATCTTCCAGGATTTGAAACAGCTCAACTGGAATTCCATCACCTCCACTAGCTTTGTTCTTAGTGATGCTTTCTAAGGCCCACTTGACTTCACATTCCAAGATGTCTGGCTCTAGATTAGTGATCACATCCTCATGATTATCTGGGTCGTGAAGATCTTTTCTGTACAGTTCTTCTGTGTATTCTTGCCACCTCTTCTTAATATCTTCTGCTTCTGTTAGGTCCATACCATTTCTATCCTTTATCGAGCCCATCTTTGCATGAAATGTTCCCTTGGTATCTCTAATTCTCTTGAAGAGATCTCTAATGGTAGGACTTAATATTTTTTCCAATTTAAAAATAATATATACTTCTTAAAGAAAATTTGAGAAATGCATAGATGAGTGAAGAAGATAATTGTAACCACATCTAATCTGGAGAAACCATTGTAAATGTTTTAGTGAGTAACCTTCAAGTCTCCTTACCTGCATTTTAACAGTGCTGAAAACATCATGTAGCTATAACTTGGTAGCTCTCCCTTTTTTCATTTCATGTGTTGAGTCTTTTCCTATGTCGTCAAATATTCTTCAAAAACATGGTATGGGATGGCTGTTCAGTATTCGATTTTTTGGATTTGTGTAACTAATTCATTATCATCGGATATTTTGGTAGTTTTAAAATTTGTTGCCACTATGAGTAATGCTGGAGTGAGCATCCTTATACATGAAACCTATGACAGTACCTGGGTATTCCCTTAGGGCAGATCCTGAGGAGTAGAATTCCTGAGGGAAAAAGGTGTGAACATTTCTCTGGCTTTGGATTCACACTCCCACCAGTAACATAAGAGCTCTCCTAGCTCACTGCACATTTGCCAACACTAGTTTCTAATTTAAATCCTTACCATTTTGACGCGGGAAGAAGAGCTGGATTCTCTTGCTGTTTGAGATGATCCTGACCTTAGTCAGCAGAGGAGGGGGACTCGGGAGGTGGGGAAGAACACAGAACAGTTTAAGGGAAGTCCTGGTAGGTCTCCTCCCCAGGCAGCTCTTCAGAAGTGTCTGGAGTGTAAGGGAATCACACAAAGCTTGCCTTGCTATAACTCCTCCTCTGCTGTCTGTGGCCCATGAATCAGGATATTTCACCCAGAGGACAGGTGACTGCCTGAAACACTATTTGTCCCAGGATTCACCCAGAAGGAAGTGCATCTTGCCCACACTGCTCCCCAAAATTTCCCCAGTGAGGGAAGTCTACTTTCAATCTCCATAAAAAGTGAAATAAGGTGAGGCGGGATGTGGGAGTAAAATTTTTTTGGCAAATACCTTCAAATTTAGGACTTTATTTATAGACTCCTGCTGCTGCTGCTAAGTTGCTTCAGTCGTGTCTGACTCTGTGCGACCCCATAGATGGCAGCCCACCAGGCTCCCCCGTCCTTGGGATTTTCCAGGCAAAAACACTGGAGTGGGTTGCCATTTCCTTCTCCAATGCATGAAGGTGAAAAGTGAAAGTGAAGTTGCTCAGTCATGTCTGATTGCTCACAACCCCATGGACTGCAACCTACCAGGCTCCTCCATCCATGGGATTTTCCAGGCAAGAGTACTGGAGTGGGGTGCCATCGCCTTCTCCGTATAGACTCCTAGAGGAGCATGAATTAGTTCAACTCTTTTGGAGAGCAACTTGGTAATCAAATTGTAAAGTACAAGTACTCTTGAACTCAATAATTTTACTTTAAGAATGTGTCTGAGGGAATAAGGAGCTTCCCTGGTGGCTCAGTGGTAAAGAATCTGCCTGAGAATGCAGGAGACATGGGTTTGATACCTGAGTTGGGAAGATCCCCTGGAGAAGGAAAAGGCTACCTACTCCAGCATTCTTGCCTGGAGAATCCCATGGACAGAAGAGCATGGTAGGCTACAGTCCACGGCGTTGCGGAAGAGTCATATCAGTTCAGTTCAGCTGAGTTGCTCCATCGTGTCTGACTCTTCGCAACCCCATGGACTGCAGCACGTCAGGTCTCCCTGTCCAACACCAACTCCTGGAGCTTACTCAAACTCATGTCCATTGAGTCGGTGATGCTATCCAACCATCTCATCCTCTGTTACCCACTTCTCCTCCCGCCTTCAATCTTTCCCAGCATCAGGGTCTTTTTCAATGAGTCAGCTCTTCACATCAGATGGCCAAAATATTGGAGTTTCAGCTTCAGCATCAGTCCTTCCAATGAGCACTCAGGGCTGATCTCCTTTTGGATGGACTGGTTGGGTCTCCTTGCATGCAAGGGACTCTCACGAGTCTTCTCCAACACCACAGTTCAAAAGCATCAATTCTTTGGTGCTCAGCTTTCTCTGTAGTCCAACTCTCACATCCATACATGACTACTGGAAAAACCATAGCTTTGACTAAATGGATCTTTGTTGGTAAAGTAATGTCTCTGCTTTTTAATATGCCATCCAGCTTGGTCATAACTTTTCTTCCAAGGAACAAGTGTCTTTTAATTTCATGGCTGCAGTCACCATCTGAAGTGATTTTGGAGCCCCCCCCACCGCCAAATAAAATCTCTCACTGTTTCCACTGTTTCCCCATCTATTTGCCATGAAGTGATGAGACTGGATGCCATGTTCTTAGTTTTCTGAATGTTGAATTTTAAGCCAAATTTTTCACTCTCCTCTTTCACTTTCATCGAGAGGCTCTTTAGTTCTTTTTTGCTTTCTGCCATAAGGGTGGTGTCATCTTCATATCTGAGGTTATCAATATTTCTCCCAGCAATTTTGATTCCAGCTTGTGCTTCATCCAGTCCAGCATTTCTCATGATGTACTCTGCATAAAAGTTAAATAAGCAGGGTGACAATATACAGCCTTGATGTATNAGACCTTTGCTGGTAAAGTAATGTTTCTGCTTTATATATACTAACTAGGTTGGTCACAGCTTTTCTTCTAAGGAAGAAGTGTTGTTTAATTTAATGGCTGCAGTCACCATCTGCAGTGATTTTGGAGCCTAAAAAAATAAAGTCTATTACTGTTTCCACTGTTTCCCCATCTATTTGCCATGAAGTGATGAGACTGGATGCCATGTTCTTAGTTTTCTGAATGTTGAATTTTAAGCCAAATTTTTCACTCTCCTCTTTCACTTTCATCGAGAGGCTCTTTAGTTCTTTTTTGCTTTCTGCCATAAGGGTGGTGTCATCTTCATATCTGAGGTTATCAATATTTCTCCCAGCAATTTTGATTCCAGCTTGTGCTTCATCCAGTCCAGCATTTCTCAGGATGTACTCTGCATATAAGTTAAATAAGCAGGGTGACAATATACAGCCTTGATGTACTCCTTTTCCTATTTGGATCCAGTCCATTGTTCCATGTCCAGTTCTAACTGTTGCTTCCTGACCTGCATACAGATTTCTCAGGAGGCAGGTCAGGTGGTCCAGTATTCCCATCTCTTTAAGCATTTTCCACAGTTTGTTGTGATTCACACAGTCAAAGGCTTTGGCATAGTCAATAAAGCAGAAGTAGATGTTTTTCTGGAACTCTTTTGTTTTTTTGATGATCCAGTGGATGTTGGCAATTTAATCTCTGATTCCTCTGCCCTTTCTAAATCCAGCTTGAACATCTGGAAGTTCACGGTTCACACACTGTTGAAGCCTGGCTTGGAGAATTTTGAGCATTACTTTGCTGGCATAAATTGTGCAGTAGTTTGAGCATTCTTTGTCATTGCCTTTCTTAGGGATTGGAATGAAAACTGACCTTTTCCAGTCCTGTGGCCACTGCTGAGTTTTCCAAATATGCTGGCATATTGAGTGCAGCACTTTCACAGCATCATCTTTTAGGATTTGAAATAACTCAACTGGAATTCCATCACCTCCACTAGCTTTGTTCCTAGTGATGCTTCCTTGAGCCACTTGATTTTGAATTCCAGGATGTCTGGCTGTAGGTGAGTGATCAGGCCATCATGATTATCTGGGTTGTGAAGATCTGTTTTTTATAGTTCTGTGCATTCTTGCCCCCTCTTCTTAATAGCTTCTGCTTCTGTTAGGTCCATACCATTTCTATTCTTTATTGTGCCCATCTTTGCATGAAATGTACCCTTGGTATCTCTAATTTTCTTGAAGAGCTCTCTAGTCTTTCCGATTCTGTTGTTTTCCTCTATTTCTTTGCATTGATCACTGAGGAATACTTACTTATCTCTCCTTGCTCTTCTTTGGAGCTCTGCATTCAAATGGGTATATCTTTCCTTTTCTCCTTTGCCTTTTGCTTCTCTTCTTTTCACAGCTATTTGTAAGGCCTCCTCAGGCAACCATTTTGCCTTTTTGCATGTCTTTTTCTTGGGGACAGTCTTGATCACTGCCTCCTGTACAATGTCACGAACCTCTGTCCATAGTTCTTCAGGCACTCTATCAGATCTAATCCCTTGAATCTTTTTGTCACTTCCACTGTATAATTGTAAGGGATTTGTTTAGGTTATACCTGAAGGGAATGGCAAACCACTTCAGTATTCTTGTCTTGAGAACCCCATGAACAGTATGAAAAGAGTTGTATACGGCTTAGCAACTAAACAACAACAGCAACAACTGAGAAAACAGATAGATAAGAATTCAGAAACTAGTACATAGGCTTGGGCATAGAAGGAGGTACTGTCGGTATTCATGAAAACAGCCTGAGTAGGTATCTTCTCAATGCCTAGGAAATAGCGATATTTACATAAGAAATTTCACGGGAGTCTGAGTTGAGGAAGGGGCTGGTGCCAGCTAAGAAAAAACCTATCTGGAGACTATCTGCAGGATCCCCTGCCCAACACCCAAGAGGTGCCCCTCCTCCCAGCATGGCACCTAATATGGTAGTCACACAATTTGGGAAGGGTACCAGGCTGGCTCACTTCAATCTGTGTCCATAAACAGGGAGAATAAGTCATTCTACCAGGAAGGTGAGGATCCTGTCAGGCTACAGTCCCTCCTGGTGCCTCTCAAGCTGCTAACATGGCCAATAGGAGAGCAGTTCGTTCATCCTGAACTGAGATATTCCAATAGGGAGTGGCATACCCCCTTATCAGGTGTCTTTCATGAGGTTAAAAACAATCCTAATCAGGGGATCAATTAGACTAAATGTCTTTTCTGGAAAGAGACACATCACAAAGAATAAAAGAAAAAATATTTAACTTCAAATGACAGCAAGCTTTGAGAGGACATCATTTATTCATTACAAAAAGCATGCAGGGACCCCCACCCTGTGCTACAGTGAACAAAGCAGACACAGTCCTTGTCCTCATGGAGTTTGCTTCTAGGGGGGCAGTAGGTAACAAACGAGGAAGCAAGACATATGTGGTGGCTATGTGGAGTGCATGAACGGAGACCTGATGAGACCTCATTGAGAGTGAGCAGCCCTGCAGGCAAGGGTGCTCCAGGCAGAGGGCATGAGTCTTGGGACAAAACAGGGGCCAGTGTGGCTTCTGTGCGGGGCAGGGAGAGTAGTGTGGGCTGGGGATGGGGTAGGGTGGGTCATGAAAGGTCTGATTCAATCTGAAAGCAACTGGCAATTATTTGTTCAGCCGCTCAGTCATGTCCAACTCTTTTCGACCCCATGGACTGCAGCACGCCAGGCTTCCTTGTCCTTCACTATCTCCCTAAGTTTGCTCAAACTCATGTCCAAGGAATCAGTAATGCCATCCAACCATCTCATCCTCTGTCACCCCCTTCTCCTGCCCTCAATCTTTTCTAGCATCAGGGTCTTTTCCAATGAGTCAGCTCTTCGAATCAGGTGGCCACAGTATTGGAGCTTCAGCTTCAGCATCAGTCCTTCCAATGAATATACAGGATTGATTTCCTCTCAGACTGACTGGTTTGACCTCCTTGCTCTCCAAGGGCCTCTCAAGAGTCTTTTCCAGCACCACAGTTTGGAAGTATCAATTCTTCGTTGCTCAACCTTCTTTATGATCCAACATTCATATCTGTACATGACAACTGGAAAAACCATAGCTTTGATTATACAGACTTTTGCCGGCAAAGTAATGACTCTGCTTTTTAAGATTCTGTGTAGTTTTAAATAGGAGAAGGAACCCTTTCCAATTGGGCAACAACAAGGGTCCTCCTCTCTGGTGTCATTCAAGCCCATAGAATGAGAGGAAGTTCAGTTCAGATGCAAAATTTTATTCTTTTCTTTTTCAAATTTATCCTTTAATTGAAGGAAAATTGCTTTACAATGTTGTGGTAGTTTCTGCCATACAACAATGCTATTCAGCCATAACTATACATATATCACCGCCCTTCCCTTCACATCCCCTCTAGGTCTTCACACAGCTCCAGGCTGAACTCCCTGTGTTTTAGAGCAACTTCTCACCAGCTATTTGTTCTAGTCAAGTAATGGACAGCTGCAAGCCTGTACTCTAGAGTACATGCTTCCCCAACAGGCTGAAAGATGGCTAGGGGGCTTTATCAGGTTATCAGTCAGTGGTGAGGGGGTGGAGTTCTCCTGAGGCAAGAGCAGCTGTACTGCTCACGCTCCACGTCTGAGTGCTGGGTGCAGCGTCTCTGCACATGGCTCGCTGCCTCCATTTTGAACTGAGTGTCGCCTGCAGCTTCTGCACGTGGTCCTCCAAGCTGAGGTGTCGGCAGAGCCATTTTGCACTCGGAACTTTGTTTTGAGGCATCAGGCGCAAGGTCTCTGCTGTCGTCCTGTGAGCAAGTGAAACTAGACAAAGAACAAAGGAAAAAGAGGTTAGACATTTTATCCATATTCTAGGGGTTTTTTTGGACTGTGTTGCTCTGCATATGGGATCTTTTTTCCCCTGCTGCTGCTGCTAAGTTGCTTCAGTTATATCTGACTCTGTGACCCCATAGACAGCAGCCCACCCAGCTCCCCCATCCCTGGGATTCTCCAAGCAAGAACACTGGAGTGGGTTGCCATTTCCTTCTCCAATGCATGAAAGTGAAAAGTGAAAGTGAAGTCCCTCAGTCGTGTTCAACTCTCAGCGACACCATGGACGGCAGCCTACCAGGCTCCTCCATCCATGGGATTTTCCAGGCAAGAGAACTGGAGTGGCTTGCCGTTGCCTTCTCCTCAGATCAGTTCAGTTGATTTCAGTCACTCAGTCATGTTCAACTCTTTGCGATCCCATGAATTGCAGCACGCCAGGCATCCCTGTCCATTACCAACTCTTGGAGTGCACTCAAACTCATGTCCATCGAGTAGGTGATGCCATCCAGCCATCTCATCCTCTGTCGTCCCCTTCCCCTCCTGCCCCTAATCCCTCCCAGCATCAGAGTCTTTTCCAATGAGTCAACTCTTCGCATGGGGTGGCCAAAGTACTGAAGTTTCAGCTTTAGCATCATTCCCTCCAAAGAAATCCCAGGGCTGATCTCCTTCAGAATGGACTGGTTGGATCTCCTTGCAGTCCAAGGGACTCTCCAGAGTCTTCTCCAACACCACAGTTCAAAACCATCAATTCTTCAGCGCTCAGCTTTCTTCACAGTCCAACTCTCACATCCATACATGACCACAGGAAAAACCATAGCCTTGACTAGACGGACCTTTGTTGGCAAAGTAATGTCTCTGCTTTTGAATATGTCATCTAGGTTGGTCAAAACTTTCCTCCCAAGGAGTAAGCATCTTTTAATTTCATGGCTGCAGTCACCATCTGCAGTGATTTGGGTGTCCCAAAAAATAAAGTCTGACACTGTTTCCACTGTTTCCCCATCTATTTCCTATGAAGTGATGGGACCAGATGTCATGATCTTCATTTTCTGAATGTTGAGCTTTAAGCCAACTTTTTCACTCTCCACTTTCACTTTCATCAAGAGGCTTTTTAGTTCCTCTTCACTCTCTGCCATAAGGGTGGTGTCATCTGCATATCTGAGGTTATTTATATTTCTCCTGGCAATCTTGATTCCAGCTTGTGTTTCTTCCAGCCTAGCGTTTCTCATGATGTACTCTGCATATAAGTTAAATAAGCAGGGTGACAATATACAGCCTTGACGTACCAGTGGTCACGTATGGATGTGAGAGTTGGACTGTGAAGAAAGCTGAGCACCAAAGAATTAATGGTTTTGAACTGTGGTGTTGGAGAAGACTCTGGAGAGTCCCTTGGACTGCAAGGAGATCCAACCAGTCCATTCTGAAGGAGATCAGCCCTGGGATTTCTTTGGAGGGAATGATGCTGAAGCTGAAACTCCAATACTTTGGCCACCTCATGCGAAGAGTTGACTCATTGGAAAAGACTCTGATGCTGGGAGGGATTGGGGGCAGGAGGAGAAGGGGACAACAGAGGATGAGATGGCTGGATGGCATCACTGACTTGACAGCCTAGAGTCTGAGTGAACTCCGGGAGTTGGTGATGGAAAGGGAGGCCTGGTGTGCTGTGATTCATCAGGTCGCAAAGAGTTGGACACGACTGAGCGACTGAACTGAACTGAACTGAACTGAGATACAAACTATTATATACATTTAGAATGCATAAGCAACAAGGTCTTCCTGTATAGCACAGGGAATGGTATCCTTTCTCCTGGGATAAACCATAATAGTGAAGAAAAAAAAATTTTTTTAAGAATGTATATATATATATATATGTATAACAACTGAGTTACTTTGCTGTACACCAGAAATTAGCACAACATTGTAGACCAACTTACATCAATAACAATTTTGAGAAGTTCACGCTTTAAAAGTGTACAAGTCAGATGTTTCTATTGTATCACATATTTGTGCAGCCATCCCCATTGTCTATTTCTAGCACATTTTCATCACCCTATAAAGCTTCATATCCATTCACATAACTCAGTTTCCCACTCCTGTCAGTCCTTAGCAAACACTAGTCTACATTTTGTACCTATGACTTTACCTATTCTGAATATTTCCCAGAAACAGAATGATACAGTATGTGGCTTTTCTGACTGGCTTCTTCCATTTAACATGATTCCAAGTTCATCCATGTTGTAGCTCGTATCAGTACTTCATTCTTTTTTGTGGCCAAATAATACTGTAGTGTATATAGATATACCACATTTCTCCTTTTCTCAGTTGATGGATATTTGGGTTGTTTCCACATTTGGGCAGTTATGAAGAATGCTGCTATGAGCATCATATCTTTGAATGAAGAACATACGAACATATGGGTTCCCTGAGTAAGTGTTCCTTGGATTGCTGCAAGACTTTGATTAATTTTCAGAGTTCAGAAAAAGTTGATTTTGACAATTTTTGCCAATTTTGACAATTCTCACTGCGTGTATGGAGAGGATTTTTGGAGATCCTTACTCTGCCATTTTGCCAATGTCACTCTGAATCACTTCATTTTAAACCCGATATTAGTATTTGATGAATCAAAATAAACTGAGTTTTAAAGGTAAGTGACCCCAAAGGTTGTCTTCTAAGACCTGCCTCTGTTTTTAAATTTATTGTTTATGATGGGCCAAATGTTGAGTGAAATAAGGGGCCAACTAAGCGAGTTAGACCTTCAGTCAGCCTCTGGGTAGGGCTTCAGGGCTGGGAACAGTGCAATTGTGTTTCTTGAAGAGATGGCCGGGTTCCTGCAGAGCAAGCTGCTGCATCCTCCCCTCTGGGAAGGCCAACGATTTCCAAGTTTTTATGGCAACTCTTCAAGACTCTTGGTTGTTATGGGGACTCTTGGTTGCATGTGAGGACACTTTTGCACATCGTAACTTCTGTAGAATTTCCTATTCAGATAGATTGGGGGTGTTGTCTGGCAGCAGCAGGCTGTGTCAGTTGACCTCTGTTGTTCCCTGGGGATGGGGTATGGTCACTTCTCTTGGGTTGGCAGGAAAGCAGATTATTCATGCCCATATGGAAGATGGAGGAGCTGAGGCCAGAGCAGGGCCAGACTATTTCAGCTGCCCCTCACTTGCCTCTGAGTCCTCAAAAGGGCTTGGCTGGAGCTCTTTGTGTTCCAGTTTCCAACTGGTTTGTCCTGTAGACGGCCCCATGGCAGGGTGGAGTTTATCCAGGTCAATATCAAGTCTTACTCTCGAAGATAAAAATCCAATTGCAGAATTCTGGCTCAACAGAGATAAATGAGAGAAGGGCTGATGGAGTTGATGGAGATGAGTGGGAAGTATGAGGGGCTACCCTTGGGGGCCAAGAGGATCTCAGGGTGTGCTAATGAAATAATGTCTAGAAGGAAGGATGTTAAATTTCTACATACTCTGGGTTGCATCAGACTTTCCTGGGGTTTTGTGTCCTGGAGTATGTCTAAGGTAGGGATGGCAGCCTGGGAACTATATTATGTTAGAACAAGTGAAGGATTAGAAGCTGCCTAGCTGAAGAAGGACAGATTCAAGGGACATGGTCTACAGATCTATAATGGTCTGTCCTGGGGCAGAGAAAGCCAGTTAGAGAGACCCCCTTGAGGGCCAAGTTGGGTTCAATGGGGAAAGTCGCGGGGAGGTAGCCTTAAGCTCAGCATTGAAAAGACCTCTGTAACAGGTTGAGTGTCCACATAGGTAAGCATGGGTTCAAGTCTGTAGGCAGTAATCCCCCAGTCAGCCCTAAGGGGCCAGAACAAGAGAGTTCTAGAAAGTGTTCCTTACCACGTCTGAAGTAATATTCTCTTAAAAACATGTTGAAGATGGGCAAGGTCATTGTACCTTCAGATCTAGCCTTCCTACATTCCAATCTCCAAAGGGATGTCCCTAACCCCTCCCCGCAACCCCCCACCCCCCCCCCGGTCAGCACCAACCAGAAACCCAGC
>SJYX01001626.1:13031-23376 GCA_006410675.1 Oreotragus oreotragus | reverse complement strand
AGCCGCAACCCCCCACCCCCCACCAGTTTAGCATCAACCAGAAACCAGGCATTCTCCTAGACTTCTCCCCTTCTCCCACTCACGTCAATAAATCAGTCAATCACCAGATTCTGAAGGAGACAACCTCAGGAGAGCTCTTGCATCTGGCCACCTTTCTCCATCCCACTGCTGCTGTCTTAACTCAGGTTTTTATCATTTCTTGTCCTGTCCTTTGTTACAGATTCATGTCTGTTCAGGGGTAATCTTAACTGATGATCCTTAAATGCAGTCTGATCATTTTAGCACTTTGAAATATTTACCATCTCTCCATACTCTCAGGATAAAGCATAAACAGTTTAACATGATATTCAACCCACCTTTCTGGGATCACTCTTCTCCAGGTGATTCATGCTCCAGCCGCATGTCATGACCACCCAGCCTTTGTTTATGCCGGCTTTTTGTATAAAATTCTCTTTCCTGGCTTTTTGTTTGTTTGTTTTGCTTGTTTGTTTTTTAGGTTTTCAGAAAGATTGATCAGAAAGTGCAGAGTTCTCACACACACACAACCCCCTCCAATTTCCCCTGTTATTTACATCTTGTGTTAGTGTAATATATTTTCCCGCAACTAATGAACCAATGTTGATACATTATTATTAAGTCCATAGTTTACGTTAGGGTTCACTCTGTGCTGTACATTCTGACAAATGCATGATGACATGTTTCCACTATTACTATATCATAGAAAAATTTCACTGCCCTAAAGAGCCCCTGTACTCTTCCCTCTAATCCCTCAAACCAGATCAAAATCTATCCATCTTATAGGATCTTATGTAGATACTACCTCCTCCAGGAAACTTTCACTAATTCTATCAATTGAAAATATTTACTCTCTTCTCTTAATAATCAGTAGCATATATGGCACATCTTTTCAGCCCTGGGTGCTATACCAATCCTCTCTCTCTCTTCCGTATAACAACTCTGCTGGATAGATTCTAAATTCCAGATGAAGACACAGAGGCTCCTTGTTGAAATGACTTGCTTAAAACCTTACAACCAGCAAGTATGAAGACTGAGATGTGAACCCAGGTCTGTCTGCCTCCAAACCTGCCACCCTGGACTGAGAACTTGAGTTCAGCTGCCATCTCTGGTTCTTAGAATCCAGCACAGAGCCTAAGACAGATCAAGGTTTTAAGGTAAATGTGAACAGATTGAAAAGTATTGTGTTCATGGGAATTCTGATAAACTACTAGCTGGAAGTGCCGAAGGAAAAAATCTGGAGTCTTTGCTCTGTCTGCAGAAAAAATTTGCTCCTTTCACTCCAGCAAATGCTCTGGGCTGAGCCTCTTGAGTGAACCTGTTAATTCCAGTGACAATGACCTGAAGTTGTGTGTGAGTCTGTTAGTGTGGGAGATCCCTCTCCCTCACTCTTAGGACACTCTTATGAGGGAAATGGACTCCTTTCATCTCAGCCTGGAGAGGGCTGGAGAGGCCCAGCCTTCCCGCTGGGCTCTGCTGGAGATGGGCCAGGCCCCGAGTGTCCTCACGTGTGTGCACTTGAACTCCAGCGTCTTCTTCGAGATCACACCACCAGATGCGTAGTTCTCTCTGCTAATGCAATTTATATGTCTGAACATGAACGGAGGATTTGTGAGCCTTCAAGACTGGGGCTTTGGAAATTACCTCGGCAGTCCAGGGCTGCTGGGTAGAGACCCAGGGTTTTAGGAGACTTTGGGGGAATTATTTTCAAAGGTGCTGAGGCTCCTCCTGGTGGGAGGAAGGGCCATCTCCATTCCTAGGGTCTGTTTTGAAACAAACCCAATAAGACTTTCTGGTTTAACAGTGATCACAAGGGAGCTACACAACATGGCAGAACAAAGGCTCATTTAACAGGTCAGCTGGGCTGGGGGTGAGGGGAAACGGGAGCCGGTCGAGCTTGGGCTCTCGTCCAGCTTTGGGCATTCACCAGCTGGAAGCGTCAGTAAAGTTTTAAATCTCTGCCTCAGCTCTTACCTGAGGAAGTTGAAAGGGATAAATAATGTACACCAGGAGGCTCTCTCATTTTGCAAAAAGACTTCAGGCTTTTGTATCCGAAAAATTTGTGTGGTCTCAGGCAAGCTATTTCACCTCTCAGAGTCTCCTTCCTGTTATTTGTAAATTTGGAACTAATACTGGTTACCCTGCAGGATTGTTTTTTATTATTATTGTATTTAACTTTCCGGCTGCAGCACATGGGATGCTAGTTCCCTGACCAGGAATCACACCTGCACCCCTTGCATTGTAAGTGCAGAGTCTTAATAACCACTGGACCACCAAGGAGGTCCAGTGCAGCAATGCTTTGAGGGACTAAGTGAGATAGTATGTAGGAAGTGCCCAGAGTAGCGCTGGGCACTAATAAGGGTTCAGCAGCAGCTGCCTTCTCTCTCTTTGGCATGTCAGTCATGCTCTCCCACCCACTGCAGGGCCTCAGTCACCACCTCTGTCTGAAGTGCTCCTCACTCACCTCACACAGTGCTCCAACCCCCATCATCTCTCTTGACTGACAATCCTGAGTCCGTCGATTTTCTCCCCACTTGTGGGGACCTTATTGCCTTCTGTTCTGCCTACAAAAGGCTCTCTCTGAACCATTTTGACCACGTCTTTTTCCTGCTTATAAAACCTCTTAAGACTTCCCTTTGCCTACACAATAAAACCTAGCCTCCTTTCCACCTTTCACCTTTCCAGAATTACTTTATCTCCCTTTAAGTAGATGTCATACTGCTGTATCAGGTCCAGTGACTGTGGCTCCCTGTGTTAAGCTGGGAGCCATCTGTTATCCCTGTTCCTTGGGTGTCACTGATCTTTCTCCCTCCCAAGTTGAGGATGGTTTCTGTACTGAATTTTGAGGATGATGATTGCTTGATCTAGTTTAAGAAAGTATTCTATGGAAAAACAAAGTAGCAATTTTTTTCTTTATACCTCAGAAGCCACCTGAGTTTTGCCATGGATTTATTCACTGTTTTCCTATGAGCCAGCTGTAGAAAGATCAGAACATCCCATTTCTTTGTAATTTCCCTGTGCTGAGCTGCAGGCCTGGAAAATGATAGATGCCTAAAATTGATCAGGGTAATCGATGCTACGTGAAGTATTTACACATGATGGATGTATCATCTACCAGATGTGAGTCTTGGCAATGGCTTGCTTGTTTATAAAACCCCTGAGATCTCATTTGTATTAGTGACTAATGTTTGCACATGGAGCTGTTTGCAGTGTTTTAGAAATGACTATTTATTCGACATGCCCACCTTTCTCCTTTACTTTCTCATTTATCACAAGCCTTGCTGCTCTTTCATACATAACAAAATTAGGGTTTTCTTCAACCTTCTTTCTCCTTGACCTTGCTGATATATGGGGGTGCTTTTTTTTTGCATTTCCATCTGGGCTTCCATTTCCCCTCTCCCTCTAATTAAAAACTTATGTATTGTTGGTATTATCTCCTGAGGCTCTGGACTACTCATTATCCATTACTGCACCTACAAACGGGGAAGGCAATGGCACCCCACCCCAGTACTCTTGCCTGGAAAATCCAATGGACGGAGTAGCCTGGTGGGCTGCAGTCCATGGGGTCGCTAACAGTCGGGCAGACTGAGCGACTTCACTTTCACTTTTCTCTTTCATGCATTGGAGAAGGAAATGGCAACCCACTCCAGTATTCTTGCCTGGAGAATCCCAGGGATGGGGGAGCCTGGTGGGCTGCCGTCTATGGGGTCACACAGAGTCAGTACTCTTGCCTGGAAAATCCAATGGACGGAGTAGCCTGGTGGGCTGCAGTCCATGGGGTCGCTAACAGTCGGGCAGACTGAGCGACTTCACTTTCACTTTTCTCTTTCATGCATTGGAGAAGGAAATGGCAACCCACTCCAGTATTCTTGCCTGGAGAATCCCAGGGATGGGGGAGCCTGGTGGGCTGCTGTCTATGGGGTCACACAGAGTCGGACACGACTGAAGTGACTTAGCAGCAGCACCTACAAATAAACTCCAGCACCCCTTATATGGCATTTAGAATCCTCCCCAACCTGGCCTCTGCTGATCTTTCCAGCTGTATGTCTTACTGAGGATCCCAGCATTGGACAGGGATACTCTTGTAAGTGACAGAAATGCAGCCTGCCTGACCAGCTTATACCCACAGAAGTATTTGTTGAAAGATCCCCATCTATGAAGAAAGATCTGCCTGAATGAGCACAGTTCTGGGAATCTCAAAGATGGGAACCAGGGTCTCCAAGACTGTCATTAACTACCATAACACCATTGCTGCTTCCTCTCGTTTTGGCTTGTCTTGTGTGCCATTCTCTCCGGCAGACAGGTTTTCCTGTACCTGCCAAGCAATAAGGCCACTGTCAGCTGAACTCCTCAGTTGGGAAAGTATACCTTTTCCCAGTTGCCCTGGGGGAGGAACTCTGAGTGGCCTGGCTTGGGCCCCCTATATTCCTGGCTGCGTCTCACTATCTGGGGCATGAGGAGTGAGAACTGGCCCAGCCCGCATTGCTGGCCTGCCTCTGTGGCCAGGAGGGCAGTGCTGGCTCCTACACAAAGGGGTGGGAGGGCACACCGGGCACACAGAACTCCGTGGCTGCCATTCCTATTTCCTGGACTAGCTACAGTGTGTGTTCCATTCAGTAGAGACCAGCGCTCTGTGCCAGGCTCCTAGCCCTTCTGTCACCTGAGCTCACAGTCTGGTGAAGGAAACACATACTCAACAGGTCATTACAGTGCAGAGCGTAGTGTGCGGCGGTAGAGACAGACTCAGAATGCTGTCAGAGCACAGGCGATGCCTTGAACTCAACCTGTCTCAGTCAAGAAGAATTCTTTTGGAAGAGTGACAGGAACCTGAGAATACCAGATTCTTCTAGAACAGCAAGAGGGAGTGAGGTAATGAGGGAGGGAAGGGCATTCCAGGTGAACAGCTGCGTGAAGGCCTGAAATGGCAGACTGGTGCCCAGAAGTATAAGAGATTCAGGAAGCTGTGGTGATGGTGATGGGGGTGGGCATTGGGAAAAGCGGGTAAGGCTCTTAAATGCTCACTTCTGACTTTGTCTCCCCTTCTCTCCCTGAACTGAACTCCAACTTTCGCTTTCAGGACGAACCGCTAAAGCTGTCCTGTCTTTGAGTCTGGAGGTAGTGAACTACAGCTTAGCACAGCTTCCTCGGGGACTCTGCAGTGTCTCAGGCGCCTCTCTGCTAGACTTCTGTTCTGCCTCCTTTCAGTTATTTATTTACATATCTGAGGTCCTTTATCACATCAAAAGACCCTTGGATGCAGTAACCATGCCCTAAATGTCCTTCTCTCTCACACAGCATGGCTTAGCATAGGTCCTTGTTCATTATCCAAAAATAATTCTTGAATTGTGATCATTTGGCTAATTGGACATTTTCCCCCCTTGGAATCAACTAGCAAAATGCTATTGGCTTCATGTAAGTAGAAAGAATCTTTAAAATTATCTATCAACATTTTCCCAGCATAGCCAGTTTTTTTTCTTCTGCCAAAAAGAGCTTTATAGATTTTAGTGATTATAAAGTTGATACATATGCATATATATAATGTAAGTAATACATAAAAGCGTTAGAATAAATTTAAAACTACACAAGATACCATCTCCCAAAGGCAACCACTGTTGATATTTCAGAAAACAACTTTCCAGACATTTCTCTATAAATCCAGCTGTAATTAACATATCACTTTGGAAGAAGGTAGTGCAAAATACAACATAAGCTAAGTTTCAGAGTTATAAGTTTAAAATAATTTAATAGTTGAGTAAAATGTTTTTTTCTAGATTATCTAAATGAATTCTTGATGTTCTCTGAGGGATTAAGCAGCCATTGACTATTTGTTTTGGAAAGTTCTTTCTGCTCTTTCTCATTGAAGTATAATTTACATACCATAACATTCACCCTTTTAAAGTGTATAATTCAGTGGATTTTAGTAGGCTCACAGACTGTACAACTCTCCCCAGAACATTTCATCATCCCCTATACCCTTTAGGCAATCACTCTCCATTCATCTCTCTGTTTAGCCCCTGGCAACCACTAGTCTCTCTGTCTCTATGGATTTGCCTATTTTGGACATGTCATAGAAATGGAATCCTATAATGTGCTGCACTTGATGTCTAGTTTCTTTCATGTAGCATAAGTGTTCAAGGTTCATTGCGTTCTAACAAGAGTCAGTAGTTCAGCCCTTTTTAAGGCTGAACAATATCATATTGTATGGATATACCATATTTTGCTTATCCATTCATCAGTTGATGGACATTTGAGTTGTTTCTACTCTTTGGCTATTATGAATAACATTGTAGTGAACATTCATGTAAAAGTTTTTATCTGAACATATGTTTTTACTTCTCTTGGTAGTATATCTAGGAGTAGAGTATATGGTCATATGGTAACTCTTTGCATAATGTTTTAAGAAACTGCCAAACTATTTTCTAAGGTGGTTGTATCCTTTTACATTCCCACTATCTATGTATAAGTTTATGATTTCTCTACACCCTCAACAACAGTTGCTATTGTCTGTCTTTTCTATTATGACCATTCTAGTGGTCATAATAGAAAAGACAGTGGGTATGAGGGGGCTTCTCCAGTGGCTCAGCTGGTAAAGAACCTGCCTGCCAATGCAGGAGATACAAGAGATGTGGGTTTGATTCCTGTGTCAGGAAGATCCCTTGGAGGAGGAGATAGCAACCCACTTCAGTATTCTTGGGGGCTTTCCTGGTGGCTCAGTTGGTAAAGAATCTGCCTGCAGTGCAGAAGCCCTGGGTTCAGTCCAGGGGTGAGGAAGATCCCCTGGAGAAGGGAACGGCAATACACTCCACTATTCTTGCTTGGGAAATTCCCTGGACAGAGGGGCTTGGCAGGCTACAATCCCTGGGGTTGCAAAGAGTCAACATGACTGAGCCCCTAACACCTTCACTTTGGGAGTACTCTGGGGGCTCAGATGGTAAAGAATTTGCCTGCAATGTGGGAGACCCAGGTTTGATCCCTGGGTTGGAAAAATCCCCTGGGGAAGGAATGGCAACCCACTCCAGTATTCTTGCCTTGAGAATTTCGTGGACAGAGGAGTCTAGTGGGCTACAGTCCATGGGATCGCAAAGAGTCGGACACGATTGAGTAGCTAACACACTCAGTATTCTTGCTGGAAAATCCCATGGACCAGAGCAGCCTGGCAGGCTACATTCCACGAGGCCACGAAGAGTAGGACACAACTGAATGCACGTGCGTGTGCAAACACACACACACACACACAGAGTGAGTATGAAGTAGTATTTCACTGTAGTTTGATTTGCCTTTCCCAAATAATTAATAATATTCATGTGTTTATTGGCAATTTATATATCTTCTTTAGAGGAAAGTTTATTTCTTCAAGTCCTTTATCCACTTTTTGTTTGGGATATTTATCTTTTTATTGGTGAGTTTTAAAAGTTCTTTAAATATTCTGGATACTAGACCTTTATCAGATACAGGATTTGCAAATATTTTCTCCCATTCTGTGGCTTATCTCTTTAGTTTCTTGATACTATCCTTTGAGAAGCAAACATTTTTAAGTTTGATGAATTCTAATTTGTTATTTTTCTTTTGTGGCTTGTGTTTTAGGTGCCATTCTAAGAAATCACTATCTAATACAAGGTCATGAAGATATGCACCCATATTTTATTATAATTGTTTCACAGATTTCGCTTTTACATTTATATATTTAGTCCATTATGAGTTAATTTTTATATGTGGTATGAGAGAGAGGTCCAACTTCATTCTTTTACATATGGAGATCTTGTTCAAGGACCATTTGTTGAGAAAGCTATTTTTTCTCCATTGAACTGTCTTGAGGAAAATCAGTTGATTATAAATACATGGGCTTATATCTGAACTCTCAATTCTATTGATCTATAGGTCTACCCTTATACTAGATCCAAGTCATCTTGATTAGTATAGCTTTGTAATAAATTTTAAACTTAGGAAGTATAAGTCCTCTAACATTTTTCTTCCTTTGCAAGATTGTTTTGTCTGTTCTGGATCTCTTACATTTCTCTATGAATTTAAGGATTAGATAGTTTCTTAAAAACAAGCAAACAATCCAGCTAGATTTTGGTAGGGACTGAGTTGAATCTATAGATTAATTTGATTGAGTTGAATCTATAGATTAATTTGAAGAATATCGCCATTTTGAGTTCATGAACATGAGATTCTTTGTATTTATTTAGCTCTTAATTTCTTTTAATGATGTTTTAGAAGTTCAGTGTATGGATCTTAAATTTCTCTCTTGAATTTATTCCTAAATGGTTTATTCTTTCAGTACAACTGCACATGGAGTTGTTTCTGAATTTCATTTTTGGATACTTCATTGCTAGTATACAGAAACAGAACAGTATTTTGTATATTGATCTTGTATCCCACAATCTTGCTGAATATATTAGTCTAAAAGTGTGTGTCTGTGAATTTCTTAAGATTTTCTTTATATAAGACTAACCATCTGATAGTTTTACTTCTTTCTTTCCAGTCTGGATGTCTTTTATTTCTTTTTCTTGCCTAATTGCCCTGGCTAAAAACTTCATTACAATGCTGTGAAGTATTAAAAGAAAATCCTGACCTTGGGAGAAGGCTTTCAGGCTCTCACCATGAAGACTTTTTCTCATTTTAATGTTTGGCAATTTCTTCAGATAAAAATCCTATTTCCTAAAAGT
Organism: Oreotragus oreotragus; assembly: GCA_006410675.1. Classification (NCBI taxonomy): domain Eukaryota; kingdom Metazoa; phylum Chordata; class Mammalia; order Artiodactyla; family Bovidae; genus Oreotragus; species Oreotragus oreotragus. The sequence continues at coordinate 14,692 of SJYX01001626.1, read as the reverse complement.
TTTCAGATTATCTACTTTTAAAATGTCTGGAGAGGCGGCTCTTGTGGAGGCAGCTAGCGCGAGGCTGTGGAGCGCTGACTGCGCATCCTGCCCTGCATTGCCCAGACTAGCAACCAATACAGTCAAGATGGCTAAAGGTGATCCCAAGAAACCAAAGACAAGATGTCTGCTTATGCCTTCTTTGTACAGACATGCAGAGAGGAACATAAGAAGAAAAACCCAGAGGTCCCTGTCAATTTTGCTGAATTTTCCAAGAAATGCTCTGAGAGGTGGAAGACCATGTCTGGGAAAGAAAAGTCGAAATTCGATGAAATGGCAAAGGCGAATAAAGCGCACTATGATCAGGAAATGAAGGGTTCCGGATCAGCTAAGGGAGGCAAGAAGAAGGACCCCAATGCCCCCAAGAGACCACCGTCTGGATTGTTCCTATTCTGCTCTGAATTCCACCCCAAGATCAAGTCTACAAACCCTGGCGTCTCTATTGGAGATGTGGCAAAGAAGCTGGGCGAGATGCGGAATAACTTAAGTGACAGTGAGAAGCAGCCATACATCAACAAGGCAGCGGAAGCTGAAGAAGTATGAGAAGGATGTCCTAGACTCTAAGTTTAAAGGGAAGTTTGATGGTGCCAAGGGTCCTGCTAAAGGTGCTCGGAAAAAGGTGGAAGAGGAAGACGAAGAGGAGGAGGAGGAGGAGGAGGAGGGAGAGGGTGAATTAAAAAAAAAAAAAAAGCAACTGTTGATCTGTCTCCTTGTGAATACCTTAGAATAGGGAGTGCCTTGATTGACACACCTCTCACCCAAGAGGTGTCTGTTGCCCTCCTTATGTTTAATTACCCAATTGGATCATGATCATATCGTAGCCTCTCAAAGTGCTCTAGTAATTGTCAGTGGTTTACATTAAGTGGCCATGGGTGTCCAGAGTACCTGGAAACTGTTTCAACGTTGTACATATTTCCAAACATTTCTGAAGTGAAAAGGCTTTCGTGTTCTCCTCACTGTGCACTTTGCTCTTGGTGTGACAAGGAATTTAAATGTGTTTCTGGCAAAAAAAAAAATTTTTTTTAAATTTCTAAGGTGGTATGTTAATTCTATGGTCATTGGCTAGAAATCCCGAGTTCTCAACTGTACATATCTATAGTTTGTAAAAAGAACAAACCAACCGAGACACACTCTTGATGCTCTTGCTTGGCATGGAGGCTGTGGGGGCAATGCCTTCCGGAGGGGCCGTAGCTCAGGGCGTGCCCTGTGGGGCTGGACCTGTGGACCCTGCAGTTGGGTATCCATTTAGCTTCAGATTGTCTTGTTTTTGTATACGGTGACATAGCATCCTGCTGCCATTCTTAGCTATGGAAAAGGCGTGGGGGGGGGAAGGGGGACTGTCTCTTATACACATCTAGATGTGTATAAGAGACAGGTGCAGAAGCCCTGGGTTCAGTCCAGGGGTGAGGAAGATCCCCTGGAGAAGGGAACGGCAATACACTCCACTATTCTTGCTTGGGAAATTCCCTGGACAGAGGGGCTTGGCAGGCTACAATCCCTGGGGTTGCAAAGAGTCAACATGACTGAGCCCCTAACACCTTCACTTTGGGAGTACTCTGGGGGCTCAGATGGTAAAGAATTTGCCTGCAATGTGGGAGACCCAGGTTTGATCCCTGGGTTGG
>SJYX01001626.1:0-12510 GCA_006410675.1 Oreotragus oreotragus | reverse complement strand
CCCGCCGCCTGTCCTTGATACTGTTCTATAACTCAATCTGCTGCAGCTCGCTACTGAATCGATTCAAATACCTTTCAATTAATTCACAAGCGTCTCTCGTTGAATATCCCACTTTTTGAGGTTCAAGATGATTTTGAAACCACTGCGGTTTTTCACCAGTAAGGTTGAGATGCAACACTTTTTCATTCTTCAGTTTTCCCTTTTTTTCTTGTTTGTGGGCCTCTTAATTTGAGTTGCTTCTTTTACTGTATGTATGGATGACTTTTACCTTGTCAATGCAGGGACACGGTAAAAATACCAGCTCCAGGAAGATTCCACAGGCCCCGGGGCAACTAAGCCCACAAGTGGCAACTATTTAAGCCCCTGGACCTAGAGCCTGTGCTCATGATAAAGTCCTCATGGTGAGGGACCTCTAGATCTCCGACTCACAGGCCTGCACTCAAGGGACATGGTAAAAATACCAGCTCCAGGAAGATTCCACAGGCCCCGGGGCAACTAAGCCCACAAGTGGCAACTATTTAAGCCCCTGGACCTAGAGCCTGTGCTCATGATAAAGTCCTCATGGTGAGGGACCTCTAGATCTCCGACTCACAGGCCTGCACTCACCTTCGGTGGCAGCGGCCATTCACAAGGTGACTCGCTCTTTTTAAGCTCACTTTAAAAAAAATTTCTCCTCTTCAGTTGAATCATCTCAATTGACCTAACTGCAAGTTTGCTGATTCTTATTTCTGCCTGCTCAATTCCGCTGTTGAGTTCCTTCAGTAAATGTTTTTATTTTGGTTATAGTGTTCATACTTTTCAACCTCAAATTTCTATTTGGTTTGTCTTTATAATTTCTATCTCTTTATTGCTATTCTCTATTTGCTGAGACATTATTCTCATTCTTTTATTTAATTCTTTAGATATGGTTTCTTTGCCTTCTTTGAACACAATTGTGTGTGTGTGTGTTAGCTGCTTAGTCATGTCTGACTCTTTGCAACCCCATAAACTGTAGCCCACCAGGCACCTCTGTCCATGGGATTCTCCAGGCAAGAACACTGGAGTGGGTTGCCATTTCCTTCTCCAAAAGGAACTACAGAAAGAAAGAAAGTCAAGTCGCTCAGTTGTGTCCGACTCTTTGCGATCCCATAGACTACAGCCTACCAGGCTCCTCCATCCATGGAATTTTCCAGGCAAGAGTACTGGAGTGGGTTGCCATTTCCTTCTCCATGAACATAATTAAAAGAGCTAATTTAAAATAACTGGGTTTCCTCAGATAGAGTTTCTATTGCTTGCTTTTCATTTGAAGCATATTGTGTCATATGCTTCACTATATGACACAGTCTCTCTTTTTCTTTGCATAGCTTTTATTTCTTGCTGTTATTGAAAACTGGACATACCTAATAATACAAAAAGCAACTCTGGAAATCAGATTTCCCCCCCAGACTTTGTTTCTGCTATTCCCTGGAGTGTGTCAGGGCACGTTTCCTGATATGCCTTTGTATATCTAATTGTTTTAACCCTGCCCTAATTAGAGCTCTCATCTGCATTCTGACTCTCCCTTCTGAGTCTTGCAGGCAACCCAGGCACCGACAAATGTTGGGATTTCTTGTTACCCAAGGTTCCTCTGTGGTCACAGCACATTTTCACACAAGACACTTTGGATTGACTTCAAGATTTGTCTTGACATTTGGCTGAAAACTTCCTCCAGCTTTGGCTTCTGTGACAAAGACTCTATTTATTCTCCCTCTACCTCTTTCTGCTCCTCTTTGACTCTACTGGGCTCATGGTCTTGCTTGGGGTTTGCCATACTCTCACTTTTCTCTTTCTCCTCTCTCCAAGTGTATCTAGTCGTCTTCAACTCCCTCCTCTCTGTAGCTCTTCCATGATGAAGCTGGAATGCAGTAATAATGGGAGTAAGCTCTGGAGTCAGCCAGACCTGGGTTTGATATCTGGCTTGGACATTTACAAGCTGGGGAATCTTGGACAAATTTATTTACAGCTCCATTTCTCAGTTTCTCATCTATCCAATATAATAATTATACTGCCTCAAGGAGTTTCATGAGGCTTAAAACTTTCATGTGCTCATGATAGAGTAAGTGCTCAAAAAATTAGCTTTGGGGTTCTACCGTCACTTAGACTCAGTCTATCCAAACCAAGCTCATAATTTCACTCCAAATAAACCCTTCTGTCTTCCATGCTCTCTAGCCCTCTAGTCTCCTCACTTTGTGAGTCACCTGTAATCTGGACTTGTTCACTAAGGATGATGACTTCCCTCATGGATTTAATATCACCAGAACTTTTGAATGCCCAGTTTTTTGTTTTATTTATTCTTGAAGCATCATTCACTTAATCCTGCTAACTCTTCTTTCAAAATACCCCTCTCCTCATCTTTTCTTTCTGCCTTCACTGACTTTGCCCTAGCTCCACCCTTATTGAACTCTGAGTGGAGTGACATTCCCTGAAACCACAGCTCCCTATCTGCCTCACAGGAGCTAGATTCCAGGCAGCTTCCTGTGGTCGCTGTGGCTCTTGTCCTTTTTTCTGGCCAGGTGGAGCCACACACTAGCCAGAGAAACTATGGGAGGGGGTTAACTGCGGGATTTGAAGGCAGGAGTTCTTGATTCTAGGCGAAGCTCTTCCATGGATTTACTAGAGAACCCAGGCAAGCCTTTCATGTTCTTTGGATCTTGGTTTCCCCATCCATGCAGTGGGGATGCAGAATTGAACTGTTTCGAGTGCTCCTGCCAGCTCTGATGTATGCTGATTTATCACATGTGATTTCTTTCACATGCCAGGCTCATTCATGGGGCTTCTGAGATGTTGTTCTTCCTTCATTCTCTCTCTACTTTGGTAGACTTGTCTTCTAAGGCAAATTCTCCTTTGCCAAGTTTTATTCAGACCTTGTTTCCTGCCCCTGACTCACTCTTGGCTTCTTCCCCTACCCTGCAGCCTAGGGTGTGTATGCTGATACACAAATTTACCCTGATTGTTGGCACAGCTTCTGCTTCTGTTGTCGCTTGTCTTTTCAGAGAATCTCTGCAGTGTGCCTCTCCTTTTCCATCCAGCTGCTACACAGATACATACAGGACTTCCCTCGTGGCTGACAGTAAAGCGTCTGCCTACAATGCGGGAGACCTGGGTTCGATCCCTAGGTTGGGAAGATCCCCTGGAGTAGGAAATGGCAACCCACTTCCGTATTCTTGCCTGGAAAATCCCATGGACAGAGGAACCTGGTAGGCTACGGTCCAAGGGGTTGCAGAGTCGGACATGACTGAACAACTTCGCTTTCACTTTTGCTACACTGATGGCCTGTGGGCTCTTTCTAAAGCATAAATTGGAACTTGTCACCACCTTGCTGAAAAACCCTCAGTGGCTCCCCACATTCCCAGAATAAATTTTATTTCCTGAGCCTCCTTTCATAGGTTCCCATGCCCCTCTACAGTCTGAACCCAGCTGTTTCTCTGTTCAGTTGTTTCTGAAGGAACGGTCCTTCCAACCTTTTGCTCTCTGTTCCCTCTGCCTGGACTGCACCTTTTCCCAATCCAAAGAAGGACTGCATACTTCTTTGTCTATTGAAATCCTGCTTACCCACCAGGTCTCAGATCAGCTATCACTTGCTTGTGAAGCCTTTCTTGATGTCTTTATTCAAAGCAAAGCCCTATTGCTTTTGGATCCCCACAGAATGTTACTCATCCAGTAGAGAAAAATCACTTTGTTTCTTCTTCATATTTTAATAAAGACAAAGACAGTGTCTGTTTTAGGACAGATGCTTGGCAGATATGGTCTTCCCTGGTGACTCAGACAGTAAAGAATTCACCTGCAATGCAGGAGACCCAGGTTCGATCCCTGGTTTGGGAGGATCCCCTGGAGAAGGGAATGGCAACCCACCCCAGTATTCTTGCCTGGAGAATCCCATGGACAGTGAAGCCTGGAAGGCTACAGTCCATGAGGTCACAAAGAGTAGGAGACGACTGAATAACTAAGCACACACACACTTGGCAGATAGGTGGTGCTCAGTAAACATTTGTTGAAAAAGTGAATAATTTTTCTCAGGTTATCTGGCTTTAGACTCACTCCCCAACCAGGCTACTTGAGAGGCCACCTTCAATTCATCTATCATAGATCTTCCCAAAGGGCAGCTTGGGTCCTGCTGCCAAACCCAACTCCTGTTCATCCACATTTAAACAAAGGAACAGGAAGAAGCAAGGATTAGTGCAAAATCCTCATCACTGAATGCAGAGACACCTACTAGCATGGGGAACTCTGGTGGAATTCCCTGCCAGTGTGCACAAAAGCAAATGGTTGATGATGTCCACAGCCAGGATATGCACTGGTTGACCTGGGAAATCTGAACATTTGGATCCTTCCAAATACTAGGTTGTCAGAGCTGGAGCTGGCCTTCAAGATCACCATGTCCAAATAGATGCAGAAGCTAAAGTCCCATGAAGGCTTCCCTAGGTCACACAGCAGGTTGGAGCAGGGCTGAGAAAGAAGCCCAGGGCTCTCACTCCTAGGTCTGAGCTCCTCACTCTCCACTAGGCTGTGAAGTTTTGTAAGAATTGTTGTAACTCCTGAATGTCTTATTTCATGAACAGGGATTTTCCTAGAGCTGGATTAATATGATCTTGAAATTGGCACCAGTGCTTTAAATTGCAAGAGCATAAACACTCATGGATGAGAAAGAGAGAGAGAGAGGGAGAGAGAGGAAGGGTGGGAGAGAAGAGAGAAGAGGCAGACAGAGAGAAATACAGAGGGAATGAGACATGGACAAAGAAGGAGACAGAGGCAGAAAGAGAGAGAGATGAAAGTGATTGATGATCCACAGGCAAAGAGGCCAAAAGAGAGTCAGAAAGAGACAGCGTGTGTGAGACAGAGGAAGCAGAGATGGAGGAAGGCCATGCAGACAGAGGCCTCCCTCTGTTCTTCCTCTCTCCTCCCTCTACCCAGCCCTGGGAAATGCTTCAAGGGTGAATGCAGCTGTTTACACTTTGGGTTCTCTGAGGCTCGTAGGATGACATGGCCCCAGACATCCCAAGACGTCTTTATTGGGAGCTGCAGCTTCAGCTCTTTGGGTGGCACATGCATATGAGGTGAGGATTCAAGAAAAGTGTTGGGGTTTATCCAGCAGCTTCTTCCAGGTTTCCTGGGGCTGCAGAAAGAGCTCAGTGGAGCAGGGACAGCAAGAACTCTAGCTCTGGTTTGAGTTTGGCACTGCCTGGCTGGGTGTCTTGAGGTTTTCAACCCCAGGCTTTGGACCAGCTGATCCCTGAGGCCTTCTAGTTTTAAAATTCATGACTGAGCCTTTGGATTTAAAGATAAATGGTTCTAGCTCTTCTTGGATGCTCAGCCATTACTTTGGAATTGTGTTTGCCATCAAGGATGTGAAAAGAGAGGGATTATACATCCAAGGAGACAGACTCCACATGTTGATACCTCCAAACAACAACAACAACAACAAAATCTTCTTGGTAGAAATGTTAAGTTACAGACCATCAGAGCTGGAGAGCACCAGACACATGTTTACTCATTGCTCAGATGGGAGAGAGAGACACAGAAAGCCACTGTCAAAGTAGAAGCTAGAACTTAGATCTACTGGCTCCCAGCCATGTCCCAGGTGTCAGACTAAACGTTGAGTGACAGGGGTGGGGGAGTTGGGAGAACACAACTGGGGTTTCATTGGCAATGAGAATAGCCAAGGTGCCAGAAACATCCCCAAATTCTGGGTTGAGCAGCACTTCTTTACCCTTCCCACTCCACACTTAAATTAGGTTGTTATTCAGAGCTCGTTGTGTAGTCCCACATCATTGCTCTAGGAGCTGAGAGGCAACTGGCTGCACACTTACCCTTCATTGACAAAGAACTCCGACTTGCAGCTCCTCTGTCTCAAAGCCTTGCCAATACCACCACTATCAGCACTATCTTGGAGGAGGTTGCTTCAAGCTTTGGAGAGTGCTTGATAGTGGCCAAAGAAGGTAGCAGATGGGATAGTTGGGAAGGTGAAAGGGATGTTAAGAAGATGAAGGTCAGTAAAAACTTATTTACATTACACACCACAAATCACCACGTGATGGAACTGACTTCCAAAGGCATGCTGGGGCTATCTTTTTCTTCATTCCCTTACTCATTCGTATACTTACTCATTCATTCATGTAAGAAACCAACCAGTCATTATTGACGTACATGCCCAGGAGGTGGAGGTGGGTGGCATTGGTGGTGGTTGGCAGTGGTGGGGTGCTTTTACCGGTGGGTGGTATTGTTAGATGTCAGTGACTGTGGAGGTACTGATGTTGTGGTGGTAGGGGTGCTTTTACCGGTGGGTGGTATTGTTGGATGTTAGTGACTGTGGAGGTATGATGTTGTGGTGGTAGGGGTGCTTTTACTGGTGGGTGGTATTGTTGGATGTCAGTGACTGTGGAGGTATGATGTTGTGTTGTAGGGGTGCTTTTACTGGTGGGTGGTATTGTTGGATGTCAGTGACTGTGGAGGTACTGATGTTGTGGTGGTAGGGGTGCTTTTACCGGTGGGTGGTATTGTTGGATGTCAGTGACTGTGGAGGTATGATGTTGTGGTGGTAGGGGTGCTTTTACTGGTGGGTGGTATTGTTGGATGTCAGTGACTGTGGAGGTATGATGTTGTGTTGTAGGGGTGCTTTTACTGGTGGGTGGTATTGTTGGATGTCAGTGACTGTGGAGGTACTGATGTTGTGGTGGTAGGGGTGCTTTTACCGGTGGGTGGTATTGTTGGATGTCAGTGACTGTGGAGGTATGATGTTGTGGTGGTAGGGGTGCTTTTACTGGTGGGTGGTATTGTTGGATGTCAGTGACTGTGGAGGTATGATGTTGTGTTGTAGGGGTGCTTTTACTGGTGGGTGGTATTGTTGGATGTCAGTGACTGTGGAGGTACTGATGTTGTGGTGGTAGGGGTGCTTTTACCGGTGGGTGGTATTGTTGGATGTCAGTGACTGTGGAGGTATGATGTTGTGGTGGTAGGGGTGCTTTTACTGGTGGGTGGTATTGTTGGATGTCAGTGACTGTGGAGGTATGATGTTGTGTTGTAGGGGTGCTTTTACTGGTGGGTGGTATTGTTGGATGTCAGTGACTGTGGAGGTACTGATGTTGTGGTGGTAGGGGTGCTTTTACCGGTGGGTGGTATTGTTGGATGTCAGTGACTGTGGAGGTACGGATGTTGTGGTGGTAGGGGTGCTTTTACCGGTGGGTGGTATTGTTGGATGTCAGTGACTGTGGAGGTACGATGTTGTGGTGGTAGGGGTGCTTTTACTGGTGGGTGGTATTGTTGGATGTCAGTGACTGTGGAGGTATGATGTTGTGTTGTAGGGGTGCTTTTACTGGTGGGTGGTATTGTTGGATGTCAGTGACTGTGGAGGTACTGATGTTGTGGTGGTAGGGGTGCTTTTACCGGTGGGTGGTATTGTTGGATGTCAGTGACTGTGGAGGTACTGATGTTGTGGTGGTAGGGGTGCTTTTACCGGTGGGTGGTATTGTTGGATGTCAGTGACTGTGGAGGTATGATGTTGTGTTGTAGGGGTGCTTTTACCGGTGGGTGGTATTGTTGGATGTCAGTGACTGTGGAGGTATGATGTTGTGTTGTAGGGGTGCTTTTACCGGTGGGTGGTATTGTTGGATGTACTGATGTTGTGGGGGTAGTGGGTGGTAGGTTGGTAGTGTTGGTAATGGTGGGTACTGGTGACGAGAGGTGGGTGTTATTTGTGGGGCTATATTGACGGGCAGTGGTGATTGCGGTGTTGTTGATGGGGTAGCAGTGGTGGTGCCGTGTGGGTCGTGGTGGTGGTCAGGGAGTAGTAGTGACAGGTGTTGTTTTAGGATAAAGGTGTTTTTAGTGGGGGGAATGGTAACAGTGGCTTGTTGTTTATGACGATCATGGTTTTGCAGATGGTGACTGTGATGGTGATTTTTACAGCTCACTTAAAAGCTTCACCCAGTTCGGCTGTGCTGGGTCCTCACTGCTGGGCAGGCTTTCCTCTGGCTGTGGTGAGCGGGGGCACCTCTCTAGTTGCCCAGCTCGGGCTTCTCATTGCGCTGGCTTCTCCTGTTACTGAGCGTGGGCTCTCGGAAATGCAGGCTTCAGCCTTTGTGATTCCCAGGCTCTAGAGCACAGGCGCAATAGTTGCGGCACATGGGCTTAACTGCTTCTCAGCATGTGGGGTCTTCCTTGACCAAGGATTGAACCTGTGCCTCCTGAACTGGCAGGTGGATTCTTTGCCACTAGCAGAGAAGCTACCAGAGACGCCTTGTGATAGTGTTTTTAAGGATGATCATGGGGTGCTCTTTTGAGGGGTAGTGATGGGGGGTGAGTGGTTGTGACTGTGGCAATATTGTTGATGGAGGTTTTATTTTCTACTGCTGTCACAAGTTATCACAAATTTAGTGGCTTAAAGCAGCACAGAATTATTGCCATATAGTTCTGTAGGTCAGAAATCCAATGCAGGGCTCCATAGGTTAAAATGAAGGTATCAGCCAACCGAGTTCCTCTCTGGGAGCTCTAAGGGAGGACCTGTTTCTGGCCTTTTCCAGCTCTTAGAGAATACCTGCATTCCTTGGCTCGTGGCCCCCTTCTTCAAGCTTCAAGGCCAGCAGTATCACAGCTCTCCAACCCTCCTTTTAAAAGTCAGTCTCTCTAACCACAGCCAGGAAAGAGTCTCTGTTTTTATGTACTCAATGGTTAGACTGAACCCACACAGATAACCCAGGATAATTTCCCCATTTCTAGGTCCTTGTCCTTAATCACATCTACAAAGTTCTTTTGCTCTGTAGGGTAATATATTGATAGGTCCCGGGGATTAGGCTGTGGACCTCTCTGGAGAGTAACTGTTCTATCATAGGGCTTATAGTTGTGGGGCTGGTGATGGTGATAGTGATGATAATGTTGGTGGTGGTAACTCGGGGGGTTTTTGTTGACTGAGGTGTCAGTGATAGTGAGTGTAGTAATGGGGTGGGTCACAGTGGTTGTAGTGATAGGGGAAGAGGTGATGGTGATGATGTTTGTGGCAGTGGGTGTGATAGTGTGGGCAGGGGGTGGATGTGATAGTGTATTTTTGAAAAGAGGGATGGTGCTGGTAACAATGGTGATATTGGAGGTGGCGAGCTGGGCAGTGGAGACCGAGCACCCAGTTTGGTTCTCAGCACACTGGTAGTCTGGTTGGGAAGAAGGTGTGACCTGGCTACAGCACCATAACTGCTGATGTGCAATGCTCACAGATGGGGAGGGGGAGATGAAGAGCTTCAGGGGCTTGGAAGAGGTAGAAGTTTTTGCTGGTTAGGGCTTAGGAAGTTATCCCTGGATCCTGAAGTGTAAGTAGCCATAATTAAAGAAGAAATCTACATAAAAATAACAGTTTTCTTGCTTTTATATTTGTAATGACTGCTAATTCAACAGAATCAAGATGTATAGAAAAGCACAAATAAGAAAAATTTTAAATTAACCAAAGTCGCACTTCCTAGACATGATGATGGGGGAGACAGGTCATTTTCACATTCGGAAATGGAGGTTTTAGAGGTTTTGGACTCAGGACATTCCCTTCCAGATGGAAGAAGCAGTATGAGTGATGGCCTGAAAGTGCCAGAAGGTAGGGGTTATTCCAGAGCAGCTGTGCCCATCAGCAGGCGTGAGCATCCTGCCTTCCACTGGGAAAGAGAGGGCACATGGTGCAATGAAAGTGGACATACTGCTGACAGAGTTGGACGGGGTGGTGGGGTAAGGGTGGAGCAGAATGCGGTCTCCCTCTCCCTGTCCTTTGTCCTGTGACCCGCCTGGGTGAGCATACAAGCTTCGTGGACCATTGCGTTCCATGTGTCACTCCCCAGGAGCGTATTGAAGTGTGTCGAAGCAGGTTGCTGCAGCATCTCGATGAGCAAGGGAGATCTGGAAAGGAATAAGATCATAGTCCTTTTCTCTGCTCCCTTTGCACCAACTCCTCCCCTTTTGTGCCCATAAACAGAGCCTCCCAGAATCCCTGAGATTTCTCTTTATTTGTGGATCTGTATGATGTCAAAGGAACATGGTTAGCAATGACCTTGGGGATTAAGGGTTACTTGGAAGTTTTCAGTGCGGTTTGAGAGCAAAAATGTGTCAGAATTTTAAGAGCCTTAAAAAAAAATTATACATTTCTTTTAAATTATTTTTGAGAGGACAGCATCATGTGGCATGTGGGACCTTAGTTCTCTGGCCAGGGATCAAACCCACATCTCCTGCACAGAGTCTTAACCACTGGACCCCAAGGAAGTCCCTTAAGAGCCTTTTAAGGCTGATCAAGACCAGATCTTTCCAGCCCTTCCATCCTTGTTATTTTATAAGTTGTGACAACCTTTTGTCAAGCAATATCTTCAGTGAAAATCCAATACGGAGAAGCCTCCAACAAAAGGAGGCTTCTCTGGTTGAAGCAAAGGAAGAATTTCTTGCCTAGTTGAATCCTCGATCAACTCAACCCCAGCCAAGGATTGAAGTGTGAGATGGGGATGATCACATTTGTCTTTCAGGGCTGTAGGAGGATAGAATGTGATAATGTATGTAAAGCTCCCAGGATGATGTATGTAGAGCTCCTTGGCACTGTTCTAAGGCCTCCACATGATATCTCATTTGGTGTTCCAAAAACAAACTCTTTCAAGGCAATATTATTATCCTACCATTTTATACATGAGGAAACTATATCACAGAGAGGGTATGATTTGCCCAAGGTCACACAGGTCTCAAGTAGCAGAGCTGGCATTTGATACAGGCATCATTGTGCTGAGACCCACAACCAACAGGGCTGTCTCCATTCCTGAAATCTCAGTTGTCACATCTCACTCCCTGGCTACAGTTCCTCTCTGCCTTTGCTCTTCCACCTTAGAGACACTTACAGGTGCTTTTGTGTCCTTTCCCATTTCACCCCCTTCTATTAGCCCTTCTTATCTTCGCTTTATCATCTCAAATGCTTAGATTCATACTGGCAAACTCATCGGCTCTCTGAGCCCCAGACTTACTACCACGTCTGATGAAAATCTGACTTTGCCTATCTGGAATGAGACAAAAATCTCTTGTTTGATAGCTGGCTACTTTGGAACCTTCTAGAAGGACTGTCAAAGTCTTCTTCCAGGTAAAATTGCTCCTTTGCTCAGAGAAGCTCTTTTAAGAGCCTTTAGGTGAGACACGGGGGTGGGGTGGAGCTGGGGCTGTTGGGGGAGGTTACTCTCAGGTCATGCCTTGTGTACCTCTAGGGGCCTACTCACAGCGCTTCTACATAAACATGACTCAGCACATTGTGGAGCATGTCCTGCTCCCTCCCGCCACCTGCACCCAGAAGAGCCTTAGCGGGAGAGATCACAAAGGATGCTTTTCAACACTACCTCTGGAATATGAGAGGAAGTTATCCTCTTATCTTAAAATCCTCAACCATCTGTAAAATGGATTCCAGTGTCCTTACATTGGACTCAAGGCCCTACAAAATCAGGTCCCTGCCTATCCCATAGGATCACACAGCTCCACCCACACCAACTTCCCATCTCCCCTCAAACACCAAGCATAAGACAACCTCAGCCTCTGCCTTTGCACCTGTGTCCCCTTTGCTGGGCCACAGACCCCTAGATACCCAAACAGCCTCCTCCTTGATTTAATTGTCTTTGCTCAAATGTCACCTCCTCAGAAAGGCCTCCCCTGACCTGCCTAGCTAACATTGCATACTGTCACTTTCTAATTCCTCACTCTACTTATATGTCCCTCAAGCCCTGATCATTATCTGATGTCAAAGTATAATTTCCAAAGAATCAAAAACGTGACTTTCACACAAGCATCCAGTGGGATGTGCCAGTGATTTATTTAACTCACAGTGAGGGTATCAACAGGATGACAAAACTGGTTCAAAGAAAGTATGAGAAACTGATATATGTGATCAATGGAGAAAGAGAGCTGGAATAAGATCGCAAAGTTAAGACACTAAGTTGGTTGATGTCTGATAACACAATGAAACTGCAACGTTTGGGGTTATCCTTTCCTCCACACAGAGGAAAGGATACTTTCCCCCAGATAGAAGAAAGGATAATTTCCCATTTGCATCTCTGCTGGACAAAAACCACTTGCTGCTTATCAATCTTCTTTAAGTTAACATCGTAGTTCTTAGAGTCTGGGCCCTAATCAGTAATAAATAGTAAGTCAAACAAAAGTTACTTTCCTGGAGCAGTACTGTCCAAAAGGACTTTCTATTATGAAGGAAACATTCTGTTCAATATAGCTATGCCACCCCATGTGATAGCCCCTCATGGGATTAGTCAGTTCTTGAAATGTGGTTGGTATGACTGAGAAATAGAATTTTAATATTTAATTAAGTTAAATGAAGTCTCAGTAAATTTAATTGATACATTAAATAAACCTTATGTCTTTGTATATACCAATGCACCCTGCTTATTTAACTTATATGCAGAGTACATCATGAGAAACGCTGGGCTGGAAGAAGCACAAGATGGAATCAAGATTGCCGAGAAAAATATCAATAACCTCAGATATGCAGATGACACC
>SJYX01001624.1:0-30863 GCA_006410675.1 Oreotragus oreotragus | reverse complement strand
TATCTTTCCTTTTCTCCTTTGCCTTTCACTTCTCTTCTTTCTCAGCTATTTGTAAGGCCTCCTCAGACACCATTTTGCCTTTTTACATTTCTTTTTCTTGGGGATGGTTTTGATCCCTGTCTCCTGTACAATGTCATGAACCACCATCCATAGTTCTTAAGGCATTCTGTCTATCAGATTTAATCCCTTGAATCTATTTGTCACTTCCATTGTATAATTGTAAGGGATTTGTTTTAGGCCTACCTGAATGATCTAGTGGTTTTCCCTACTTTCTTCATTTCTTCAATTTTCCTGTGGCTACTTCAACCTAACAATAGCTACAGGAACAAATTTAATAAATACACGAAAGGAAATGAGAAAAAAATCTAAGCATAACACTGCCAAATGTCACCAAAACACGAGGTGAAAGGTAAGAAAATAAAGGAGCAGAGGGGAACCACAAAAGCTGCCAGAAAGTAATTAATATAATGGCAATTGGTGGTGGAGCTGATTGGTTCAAGATGGAGAAAGGAGTAGGACAGGGCTGTCTGCTGTCACCCTGTTTGTTTAACCTATACACGGAGCACATCATGAGAAATGCTGGACTGGATGAGTAATAAGCCAGAATCAAGATAGGTGGGAGAAACATCAAAAACCTCAGATATGTGCATGACACCACTCTAAGGGCAGAAAGCAAAGAGGACCTAAAGAGTCTCTTGATGAGGGTGAGAGAGGAGAGTGAAAGAACCAGCTTAAGACTATATATTAACAAAAGCTAAGATCATGGCATTTGGCTCCATTCAGTTCAGTTCAATTCAGTTCAGTTGCTCAGTCGTGTCTGACTCTGTGACCCCATGAATTGCAGCACACCAGGCCTCCCTGTCCATCACCAACTCCCGGAATTTACCCAGACTCATATCCATCGAGTCAGTGATGCCATCCAGACACCTCATCCTTGGCCGTCCCCTCCTCCTCCTGCCCCCGATCCCTCCCAGCATCAGGGTCTTTTCCAATTACCGCATGGCAGATGGAAGGGGCAGAGGCAGCAGCGGTGCCTGATCCCCTCTTCTTGGGCTCCACAGTCACTGCAGATAGGGAGTGCAGCCACTGAATCAGAAGGCAGGAAAGCGAGGACAAACCCAGACTGTGTCAAAAAGCAGACACATTACTCTGCTGACAAAGGTTCGTATAGTCACGGCTATGGTCTTCCCAGTGGTCACGTACGGTTGTGACAGCTGGACCAAGAAGAAGGCAGAATGCCAAAGAATTGTTGCCTTCAAACTGTGGTGCTGGAAAAGACTCCTGAAAGTCCCTTGGACAACAAGGAGATCAAACCAGTCAATCTTAAGGGAGATAAACCCTGAATACTCACTGGAAGGACTGATGCTGAAGCTGAAACTTCAGTATTTTGGTCATCTGAGGCAAGCAGACGACTCATTGAAATAGTCCCTGATGCTGAGAAAGATTGAGGGCAGAAGGAGAAGAGGGTGTCAGAGGATGAGATGGCTAGATGGAATCACTGATGCAGTGAACATGAACTTGGGCAAACTCTGGGAGATGATGAGGGACAGGGAGGCCTGGCGTGCTGCAGTCCATGGGGCTGCAAAGCGTCGGACATGACAGGTGACTCAACACCAAGGTGGTGCTAAATAGTAAGGAATTCACCCGTCAATGCAGGAGATGCAAGAGAGGTAGTTTTGATCCCTGAACTGGGAAGATCTCCTGGAGGAGGAAATGGCAACCCTCTCCAACATTCTTGCCTAGAAAATCCCATGGACAGAGGAGCCTGGCGAGCTATAGTCCATAGCGTCACAGAGTCAGACACAATTGAAATGATTTAGCATGCACACATGCACATGTACTTTTATGTCCATTGTGGCATTATTTACAATAGCTAAAATTTGTAGACACCCTCAGTGTCCACTGACAGATGAAAGCATATATAAGATGTAGTATATCTATGCACGATGAAATGTGAGCAGCCATAAAAGTAGAATGAGATTCTGTCATTTGTGACAGCACGAATGGACCTTGAGTTAGCACACTCAGTGAAGTCAGTCAGAGGGAGAAAGACAACCACTCTGTGATTTCACTTGTATGTGGGATAAAAAAATAAACAAAACCAATCAACACATAAAAGCAAATTCATGGATACAGAGAACAAATTAGTGGTTACCTACAGGGAAGAGGGTTGAGGCACGGACAAAATATACGGTGATGGATGGTAACTAGACTTGCATGCTGATCACACTGCATTGTGCACAGATGCTGAGCTATAAAGTCATACATCTGAAAGTTATAATAATTTTTAAAAAGTTCTATAAATGGCCAAAAAGTACACAAAAAAGTACTTACCAGTAGTCATTGGGATATGAGAATTAACACTACAATAACATCTCAAGCCATTAGAATGGCTAAAATTTAAAGAACTAAAAATTCTAAGTGTTCGTGAAAATGTAGAACAACAGGAACTCTTGGTAGCTGGAGTGAAAGAAATGGTACGGCAACTTGGAAAAAAGTTTGACAGTTTCTTATTGAGACATAAACTTAGGAAACCATCCAGAAATTTCACTCCTAGGTATCTATTCAACAGAAACAAAGTGCATATCTATAAAATGATTTGTGTTGAAATAATCACAGCAGCTTTATTTGTAAAGCTTGGAGAACAACCCAAATTTTCATCCACAATAAAATGAGTAAATATATTTGAGCATATTCACAAAATAGAATCTTAGCAATAGAAAGGAAGAGACTGATACAGACAACATGAGTAAATCTCAAATACGTTAAGTGACATCATCCAGGTACAAAAGATTACATACTGTCTGATTCCATTGCTATGAAGTTGTAGAACTGGCAAGATTGATATATGGTGGTAGAAATCACATCAGTGATTGTCAGAGAGTCATGAGGAGGGGAGAGGAGATTGTAAAGTAGCACAAGTGAATTTTTGGACTGGGCAGGTTGTTACATGATGTATACATTTATGAAAAGTTATCAAATTGTATACTTATATATGACTGCTAATATACAACGTATGATACATTTGTTTTTAAGTGGATAGGCACAATAGCAAGTATTGAACAAGCTCTGGGAATTGGTGATTGACAGGGAAGCTTGTCATGCTTCAGTCCAAGGGGTCACAAAGAGTCAGGCACGACTGAGCGACTGAGCTGAACTGAGCTGAACTGTAGACTACTTCACCCAGTGACAGCAGAATACATCTTCTTCTCAAGTTCACATGCAACATTAAGATAGACTACATTCTGGGCCACAAACCACACCTTAACAAATCTACAAGATTAGAAATCACACAAGTCTGTTCTCAGACCACAACAGAATTAAAACTAGAAATCAGTAACTGAAAAATAACTGAAAACCCCAAAATACTCCCAAATGATTAAACAACACATTTCTAAATAACACATGGCTCAAAGAAGAATTCTCAAGGGGATTTAAAAAATATTTTTAACTAAATGAAAGTGAAATGTCAATTTATCAAAATTGGTGGGAGGTAGTGAAAGTGGTACTTAGTGTGAAATTTATAGCATTGAATGAAAAATATAGCAAAAGAAATGTTTAATTATATAATATATATAATAATTATACAAATATTTCTTTATGGTAAAGAAGAAATATCTAAAATCAACCAGCTAGGATTCTGTCTTAAGAAGCTAGGAAAAGAGCAAATTAAATCCAAAGAAATAGAAGAAAAGAAATGGTCAAGAGTGAAGCAAAAACCAATGAAATTGAAAAGAGGGAATCAGTAAAGAAAAACAATGAAATCAAAAGCTGGTTCTTTGGAAAGATCACTAAAATCAATAACCTTGTAGCTAGACTAACTGAGAAAAAAGAGAGAAGACACAAATTACTCATAACAGAAATGAAAAAAAGGATGTCATCATGATCTCATGGACCTTAAAGGGGTTAATTAGGAATACCAAGGGGGAAAAAAAAAGAATACCATGAACAATTCTATGACCACAAGTTTGATAACCTAGGTGAAATGGAACAATTCCTTGAACTTCAGAATATGCCAAAACACACAAGAAGAAACAGACAATCTGAATAGGCTTATATCTACCATAAATACGAAATCGGTATTTTTTCACTTTCTCTTGCCCCTTGTGCAGTTGGTGTCCACAACTATGGGAGCATCTGGGCTTTGACACCCCCGTCTATGGCTAAGTCTCAGAACAAAGTACAGTGACCATGGAGACCCCTGAATTTACAGGCATCATTTCAGGGAGTAATCCAGGGACGGCAAACCAATGAAAGCAAAGAACCATCTTGCATCAGATGCAGTCATTTCCCATACTGGTCTAATCACCTGTGAATTCTTTGTCTTACTGGGTTCGCTGACGACGGGTCACCTGAATTGAATTCACCTTAATGGGTGAAGGATCATGTAGACAATTGGCCTTCATCTTAGGGCCAATCTGTGTCACCAGTTTTTCTTTTTCTTTTTTTTTATCTATAATGAATAAATTTATTGTCTTACAAAAATCATTGTCTAGAAATATGGGAATACAAGAAAAGATATTTGCAGTCAAGTGTCTGGTGGTCAACAGCCTGTTCTGGTGCCTTACCAGGCAGCTTGGGTTTTATGTATGAGTCATAATGAATCAGAATTTTTGTTTTGATCCAGTTCAGCAGTTATGTCTCTGAGAGGCTCAGGTGGACACTTGGAGCCACCCAGACACAGTTAGATTGCAAATTTTGTCACAGAGGGAGAACTCTACAAATCATTCTCTGACTGGTTCCCAGAAGGACGAGGAAAACAGGATTGTGCAGCATTTAGTGTAACCAATTAGCAAAGTCATGGGGCTGAACCAGTCATTCCAAAACTGAATATCCACCAACTCAAAGGCAAGCGGCCTTTTAATTATTTGGGAATAATGGGCCTCAGGGAAGCGAGTGTTCTCAACCTTGTGATCTGAGCAAGGTTCAGGAGCTGGAACGGTTTTGGCTGAGTCACCGCTGGCTGCATGACCCCACACACATCACCTGACCTCCACATGCTTCGGCTGGCCCTGCTGCAGAGATGAGTAAGTGCGGCCCAGAAGGCCCTAACGCGAGAGATAGCCTTTTGCACACAACTGCCCTGGGGCAGCTTCTAGGGGTGCAGGTTATATCTGTTAGGAGGATCCTAAGAGGGACTCCCAGAGGAGCCTCATTCTAAAAGCCATCTCTGGAAAGATAACCCTTGCCTACTCTGTGGGAGGGAGTATATGCTGGCCAAAACCACATATTTTGAATATGTGATTTTCCTTCAATGATATTTGTTCTTAGAAAATCATCAGTATTGTATACAAACATTAATGTTCAACAATGTTCATCACAGGATTGTCTTTAATGATGGAGAATTGGAAATTATCTAAATGTTAGACTGAAAAGCATTAATAAATAAAATATAGGACCTCTGTATTTTGGAATAGTGGATAGCTATTCAAAAAATCACTATAGCAGAATAATTAATAATTTCCTAGCAGATGTGGGAAAATGTCCACAATAGTAAGTAGATTATAAAACAAGGTGAGAATAATCCAACTTTTAAAAAACTATATATACTCACATGCATATAATAAACAGCTGGAAGTATATACACTAAACTGTTAAGTGTTTAGTTTCTGGGCCTTAGAATTGTGAATCCCTTTTTTATTCATGATGTTTCCTGAAGCTCCAAATTTTCACAATGAACATGTGGGGTTTTTTTTGCCATAAACATCAAGTTTCTGTTAACTGGGACTCTCATGTATGAGGCCAGCCTGCACACATACCTATGGAGCAAATGAATACAGTGACATGTCTGTGAACTAAGGCTTGAGCAATACCAGCCCTGGAGGCTCTCTGGCCGGGGAACAGAGTGGGATTTTTATTTGAGAAGCCTGAGCCTGGAAGAACGATGACTCTGTGGGTGGTTTCATAGATCTTCAAGGCACGTGGCTTCCAGAACTTACTCTGCCCTAAAATTCTGGTTTGCTGACCAAAACTGAACAGTGAGTTTGCCTAGGCTGTTAATTACCCTGCATAAGCCTGGGGTTTACTCTGTATATATTTAATGTCTATAAAGCAACACTTGATCCTGCTCACTAGGAAGTATGTTCCCAAGGAAAGCTTTCCTTTAAAGTTAAGCAAACATCCTTGGTCAGGGGCCCTAACAGCTGGGAATCATGCAGTTAACTTCTTAAGCATCAAGTCTACATGAACATCCTGAGTCACAGTTCCATAGCTGACTGGATGGTCATCTCACTGTGATGCACCCTGTGTGGGAACAAAACTTTTCAAACGGCACATCTTCCTTTGAGGAGAAAGCTGTATCCATCATAATTCATAATGGGAAGAAAATAGGCAATTTATGGGACAATTCCATCATGCATAGAGCTTTCAAGATAATATTCTGAAGCAACACAGTCATTCTTAATTCCCTTTACCAAGGCTAAGAGGCCAGGATAGTAGATCTCAGAATTCCTGATATCTAGCTTAGGATGGCTTGCTTAGGGCCACAGTGAACATGTGTCTTTCCCAAGCAAAATTTTTTAAAAATTTATATTTCATTTTATTTTTTTATATTTTATTTTTAATGTAGGATAATTGCTTTATACTATTGTGATGATTTTTGCCATACATTGACATGAATTGGCCATAGGTATACATATGTCCTCTTCCTCTTGTAGGCTCCTTCCACCTCCCTCCCCCTCCCACTCATCTAGGTTGTCACAGAGCACTGGCTTTGGGTTTCCTATGTCACACAGTAAACTCCAACTGGCTATCTATTTTACGTCTGGTAATGTGTGTGTTTCAATGCTATTCTCTCAAATCATCCCACTCTCTCCTTCCCCCATTGTGTCTAAAAGTCTGTTCTTTATGTCTGTGCTTGCTTTACTGACTTGCACATAAGGATCATTTGTGTTACTTTCTAGATTCCATATATATGCATTAATATACGATATTTGTCTTTCTCTTTCTGACTTACTTTGCTCTGTAGGCTCTAGGTTCATCCACCTCATTAGAATTGACTCAAATACGTTCCTTTTTTTAGCTGAGCAATATTCCATTGTGTATATGTACCACAGCTTCTCTATCCATTCATCTGTTGATGGACATCTAGGTTGCTTCAGTGTCCTAGCTATCGTAAATAGTGTTGCAATGAATATTTGGGTACATGTGTCTTTTTCAATTATGGTTTTCTCAGTAGTGGGATTGTTGGGTCATATGGCAGTGTTATTCCTAGTTTTTTAGGAATCTCCATACTGTTCTCTGTAGTGGCTGTATAAATTCGCATTCCTACCAGCAATGTAAGAGGGTTCCTTTTTCTCCACACCCTCTCTAGCATTTATTGTTTGTAGACTTTTTGATGATGGCCCTTCTGACCTGTGTGAGATGATATCTCATTGTAGTTCTGATTTGCATATCTTTAATAATGAGTGATGTTGAGCATATTTTTATGTTTTTATTAGCCAGCTGCAAGTCTTCCTTGGCAAAATATCTGTTTCGGTCTTCTGCCCAAGTTTTGACTGGGTTGCTTGTTTTTCTGGTATTGAGCTGCTTGTATATTTTGGAGATTTATCCTTTGTCAGTTGCCTCATTTGCTATTGTTTTCTCCCATCCTAAGGATTGTCTTTTCACCTTTCATATAGTTTCCTCTGTTGTGAAAAAGCTTTTAAGTTCAATTAGATTCCACAAATCAAGCCTTGGTAAAGTTTAAAAACTTGAAATCATTTCAAACATCTTTTCTGATCACAATGCTGTAAGATATCAACAGCAGGAAAAAATTATGAAAAACATCAACACATGGAGGCTAAATACTACACTTCTGAATAACCAGTAGATCACTGAAGAAATCAAAAAGAAAATAAAAATATGCATAGAAACAATTGACAATGAAAACACAACTCAAAGCCTAAGGGATACAGTAAAAACAGTGCTTAGGAGGGAAGTTTATAGCAATACAGCCTACCTTAAGAAACAAGGGAAACATCAAATAAACAACCTAACCCTACATCTAAAGCAACTAGAAAGAGAACAACAACAAAACACACCAAAGTTAGTAGAAGGAAAGAAATCATAAAGATCAGAGCAGAAATAAATGAAAAAAGATCAATAAAATTAAAAGCTGGTTCTTNCTGAGTGAACTCCAGGAGTTGGTGATGGACAGGGAGGCCTGGCGTGCTGCGATTCATGGGGTCGCAAAGAGTCGGACACGACTGAGCGACTGAACTGAACTGAACTGACTGAACCACAGCACACGGTCTTTTAGGCAAGACTTTGATAGCTTCCTTGCAGTCTGGTCCCTGGCTTATCTTCTATATTTTTTGTTCCAGATCTGGAACTAGCCGTTTTTCAAGGAATTCTGGATCCTTTACTGGGGAATGGTATGCAGGGGCCAGTCTTGTCGCTAGATGTGTCCATAGCTGTTGGACTACCATTACTTCCGTCATTTTCATTGTACAGAGTTAGGGAAGTGATAGGAAATGATAACCCAGAGTTCATACTGATGTTCCTAGTTTAAGATTTAAAATCTTGATTAGTCTTTTCATGTACTAGTATTAAGTTAAGTCGCTCGCTCAGTCGTGGCCGACTCTTTGCGATCCCGTGGACTGCAGCCCACCAGGCTCCTCTGTCCATGGGATTCTCCAGGCAACAATACTGGAGTGGGTTGCCATTTCCTTCTCCAGGGGATCTTCCCAACCCAGGGATCGAACCCAGGTCTCCCACATTGCAGGAAGACGCTTTAACTTCTGAGCCACCAGGGAAGCCCTATACATTGTTTTAATTACAGGAGATTTATAATATGTTTTACTATCTGGTTGTGATAGCCTCCTCCTCTATTTCTCTTTTTGTACTCAATGGAGAGAACTTATCTGAAGGGGAAAGGAAGCCAGGCCATTATGAATGTTTGCCTAATAAAGCCTTAGTCAAGGGATGGGGAGTGGGTTGGAGTGAGGTGACTTTAACTTGATTTTTATCCATGAACCAATTCCCATGGAATCAAATCCATGTCATAGATTTATAAAAGGATTTAATAAAAACTGTAAAAGCTGTCTGCACTAAAAAGTCAATATTTTAGGTTATTGTAAGTACTGGTTTGGTCCATTTCAAATGAAGTTAATTGCAACTGGAGAAAGAAGCAGTAATTCTCCACTTGTCCCACACTAGGGTTACCAGATAAACAGGGATGCCTGGTTAAATTTGATTTTCAGGTAAACAACAGTTTTTTTTTTTTTTTAAGTATAAATAGGTCCTAAATTTTGGAGAAGGCAATGGCACCCCATGCATTGGAGAAGGAAATGGCAACCCACTCCAGTGTTCTTGCCTGGAGAATCCCAGGGATGGGGGAGCCTGGTGGGCTGCCATCTCTGGGGTCACACAGAAGTGACTTAGCCGCAGCAGCAGCAAATTTTACATCACACTGATATGTGGAACTAAAATGTTATTTATTACTTACCAAAAATTTAAATTTAACAGAGTATCTTGATGTTTGTCCTGCTAAACTCAGTGTGCCTATCCAGCACATTCCTTAGCTTTGGTACTTCAGATATTTCAGCCCATCAGTGCTGGTGTTAGGCAACTGCAATAATAGCGGGCAGAGAGGGTTGTGCCTGCCGAGTTTTGTGGCAGCTGGAGAAAAAAGCAGCCGTCTCTAACAGAAAACTGCCATCTAGAGAGGCAGCACTGATAGCTGATAGATGCCACAGAGGTTATTACCAGGGACCAGCAGCAGGGTCTGTCAGTGTCACTGGTTTCCTGTGGGTGTCACAGTTCCCAGAGGAGATAGAAGCAGCGCTCAGTACAGACAGTGGTTCCTGGTAGATGTATTGATACTTTAGAGGAAATAGTCATAGTGCTTGGTAGGAAAAGGAAGAAACAAGCAGAAGTGGCCAGAGCACCCGATGGAAGACATGACAACACTAACTGAAGGGGAATTAGACTGAGAGCAGTGGGAAAAACAATGCCAAAAGGCTGATGACCACACTTGCTTGTGTATACATTTCAGTTGTCTGCTTCTGGATAAATCTAAAGGGAGGTTTCTTATTTCTTTAAGGAGTAGGGCTCTGCTTCAACAGAGCCAGAGAAGTGCAGATTACACTGGTTCCTTACAAGCCATCATTCTAGAAAAGGAGAATAAAGAAAGTATAGACAATGTCACAAGTATAGACAGTATCATAATGATCTCTGCCTCTGCCCACACTTTACTGATATCAACCAATAACCCCCGATGCAGGGCTCTCTGTGGAAGATACTTTGGGCACAGGGCTTAAGCCTAGAGGCCTAAATATTATCCAGAAAGAGAAGATTGCAAAGGGAGCCACAAGTCCACTTAAATAACCACGTATTTAGTGTGGAAGTGATGGATGGCTACTCTGCCTCTAGGGACCAGGCCCTGCCAGAGTCTGAGACAGAAAGTGGACAGTTGAGTGCCAGGAATAAGTTCTGAGTTTTAAGGCAGAATAACTCTACACACCAGTGAAATAAGGGCTAATAGAGGTCCTGACCTGCCGGGAGCCAGCATGGGGAATTCTGCCCGTGGCAAAGGTCATGAGGAAGCGGGCCTGACAAAACGCAAAGGTGGGATCAGGCCTCAGGGATCCCCCTGGATTTTCTCGAGCATCTACCCCCAAAACCAGAGTCTGCCTGCTTTACTGTGTTATGCTTTTCACCTACTCTTCTGACATTAACAGGGGGCTGTCCTCCCACCACCTTTTTCTGGAAAAAGTTAATTTAGAGCTTTTAGAGAATAAGTCTCCTGGGCATAATAAGAGTGTTTCAATCCCAAAACCCCTCTGATAGCTTTCTAGCCTGCCTGCCGGACTCTTAACAGCTGCGCATGTGATTGCAGCCTCCTGAGCACAGAGGCACAGGAAGCTTAAAACATCCTAGGAATGTAGGGGCTTCCGAGGAGTCAAAATCATTAGAATAGGACTGATTAAGGGTTTCATTTGTTGAGCCAATATTTGCTGCCAAGTTTTCATATCTTTTATTTGTAGATATAGTTGGTATGTAGAAAAAACAGGTAGTAGCCCTGGTATTAGCAACATTATTAGATCTTTGAGTTAAGTACTTTCTTTGTTATAACCCACTGCACCTTTGTTCTACAGGAATGTAACTTTATTCAGTACTTTGAGGGTGATGCAGATTAAAGAAAAAACACTTCAAGGGAAAAAGAGTTTTCTGGTTGATAGACATTTATCTAGGAAAAGAGCCATAAAAATGTTAACAGGCCCCCTGGCCAGAAGATGATGTAAAACCACCTAAGACCTTTTGTATATGGGAAGGTATGCAAAAAGAAAGCCTGGTCTCAAATAAGGGTCAGGACTGCTGCCCCTGCATAACTCTGCATATTCCATTATTTCTTTATGCACCATTTGGGGTATATAAGAAGCTTTTGAAAATAAAGTTGTGGGTCTGGCATCGATGCTTGGCTCCCCCATGTCATTTTTTCTCTCTTTTCTGGCTGAATTCCCATCTGGAGCACGGAGGCTCACTGTGTCTACTTATTTGCCCTGGCTTCTAAGATCCACGTGAGAGGGAGCCCAAGGCGGGGCACTTCAAGTGGGTGCCGGTGGCCTACGTAGATGGTGCAAATGCCTTGTCTTGGAGTTTTATTGGTTCTCCATGTAAACCAAGTTACTCAGCCTCTTTTCTCCACTAATTTTCCTACTACACTATTCTTTCCTAATCTCTCTTTATATTTCTAAATAAATAAATCTCTCCTCACTGACGCCGTTTCCTCTTCAAATTCCCTAAATCCACCGGGGCTTGTCCCCAGCACTGACCTTTATCAACGAGGTTAGCAATGACTCTTCTCATTGTGGCGGTGGTTTAGTAACTAAGTTGTGTCCGACTCTTGCAACCCCATGGACTACAGCCTGCCAGGCTTCTCTGTTCATGAGCTTCTCCAGGCAAGAATACTGGAGTGGGTTGCCATTTCCTTCTCCAGGGCTCTTCTCATGAGGGAGTATTAGAAAGGGGGCATCTAGAGACTCCCTGGTGGTCCAGTGGTTAAGACTTCATGCTCCCAGTGCAAGGGGCCTGGGTTTGATCCCTGGTCAGGGAACTAGATCCTGTATGCCACGACTAAAGATCCCACATGATGCAAGAAAGATCCCACATAGTGCAACTAAGATCCGGTGCAGCAAAATAAAAAAGGGAGGGGAAACATAGAGGTAGAAGCAGGGATGAGAATATTCTCTTGCTTCTGCTAAAGTTTGAAATGTTTCCCAGCTCTGGTTGTCTCCACATGGCATTTCTCCCTATATAGGTGCAGACTACCCAGCTTACACACTGAAATATTACTGTGTCATTTTCACTGAGAATTTGAGTTCTTTGATCTACTTGTACTGGAGTTTCAGACATTGGTCAAGATGTCCCACAGACAAAGCCATATTTCAGTCCACATCAGGTTTGCCTCTTGCTTCCACCTAGACACTAGTCCATACCCATGGTGAGTTCACATCATCTCTACTATCTACTGGTGCCATATGCCCCATCCCACCCCCTTTCCAAATTTGTAACCCAAACAGTTTCCATGCTGGACTTCAGATTTAGACATCTCCTTCCCATAACCTCTACTACACAGACATTCCACTTGATAGTATACCTTTAATAAGATCTTTTAGGAATTCTGCTAATGGAGAAAATATGACATGACTTTAACCTATCTGTTACAATGTTTTAGCTTTGTTCAGTTTTGTAACATCTGTCTTTGTTGTTGCTATCATTTAAAATACATATAAATATTACTATAATTACTAAATATATTCAGTTCAGTTCACTCAATCAGTTGTGTCTGACTCTTTGCAACCCCATGGACTGCAGCACACCAGGCCTCCCTGTCCATCACCAACTCCTGGAGCTTACTCAAACTCATGTCCATTGAGTCAGTGATGCTGTCCAACCATCTCATCCTCTGTCGTCCCCTTTTCTTCCCACCTTCAATCTTTCCCAGCATCAGGGTCTTTTCAAATGAGTCAGTTCTTCGCATCAGGTGGCCAAAGTATTGGAGTTTCAGCTTCAACATCAATCCTTCCAAAGAATATTCAGGACTGATTTCCTTTAGGTTGGACTGGCTGGATCTCCTTGCAGTCCAAGGGACACTCAAGAGTCTTCTCCAACATCACAGCTCAAAAGCATCAATTATTCTATGCTCAGCTTTCTTTATAGTCCAACTCTTACATCCATACATAACTACTGGAAAAACCATAGCCTAAAAGGGATGGACCTATGTTGGCAAAGTAATGTCTCTGTTTTTTAATATGCTGTCTAGGTTGGTCATAACTTTCCTTCCAAGGAGTAGGCGTCTTTTAATTTCATGGCAGCAATCCCATCTGCAGTGATTTTGGAGCCCCCCCAAAAATAAAGTCTGACACTGTTTCCCCATCTATTTGAAGTGATGGGACCTGATGCCATGATCTTAGTTTTCTGAATGTTGAGCTTTAAGCCAACTTTTTCATTCTCCTCTTTCACTTTCATCAAGAGGCTCTTTAGTTCCTCTTCACTTTCTGCCGTAAGGGTGCTGTCATCTGCATATCTGAGGTTATTGATATTTCTCCCAGCAATCTTGATTCCAGCTTGTGCTTCATCCAGCACAGCGTTTCTAATGATGTAATCTTCATATAAGTTAAATAAGCAGGGTGACAATATACAGCCTTGACGTACTCCTTTCCTATTTGGAACCAGTCTGTTGTTCCACGTTCAGCTCTAACTGTTGCTTCCTGACCTGCATACAGATTTCTCAAGAGGCTGTCTCTTATACACACCTAGATGTGTATAAGAGACAGGTCATGTATAGATGTGAGAGTTGGACTATGAAGAAAGCTGAGTGCTGAAGAATTGATGCTTTTGAACTGTGGTGTTGGAGAACACTCTTGAGAGTCCCTTAGATAGCAAGGAGATCTAACCAGTCAATCCTTAAGGAAATCAGTCCTGAATGTTCATTGGAAGGACTGATGCTGAAGCTGAAACTCCAATACTTTGGCCACCTCATGCGAAGAGTTGACTGATTGGAAAAGACCTTGATGCTGGGAGGGATTGGGGGCAGAAGGAGAAGGGGACGACAGAGGATGAGATGGCTGGATGGCATCACCGACTCGATGGANGGAGATCCAAGCAGTCCATCCTAAAGGAGATCAGTCCTGGGTGTTCATTGGAAGGACTGATGCTGAAGCTGAAACTCCAATACTTTGGCCACCTCATGCGAAGAGTTGACTGATTGGAAAAGACCTTGATGCTGGGAGGGATTGGGGGCAAGAGGAGAAGGGGACGACAGAGGATGAGGTGGCTGGATGGCATCATCGACTCGATGGACATGAGTGTGAGTGAACTCCAGGAGTTGGTGATGGACAGGGAGGCCTGGTGCGTTGTGATTCATGGAGTCGCAAAGAGTTGGATACAACTGAGCAACTGAACTGAACTGAACTTATACAGCATAGTAAAAAGCAGAGACATTACTTTGCCAACAACTGTCCATCTAGTCAAGGTTATGGTTTTTCCAGTGGTCATGTATGTATGTGAAAGTTGGACTGAAAACAAACCTGAGTGCTGAAGAATTGATGCTTTTGAACTGTGGTGTTGGAGAAGACTCTTGAGAGTCCCTTGGACTGCAAGGAGATCCAACCAGTCCATCCTAAAGGGGATCAGTCCTAAATGTTCATTTGAGGAAATGATGGTGGCACTTTGGCCACCTGATGCGATGAGCTGACTTATTTCAAAAGACCCTGATGCCAGGAAAGAATGAGGGCAGGAGAAGAAGGGGACAACAGAGGATGAGATGGTTGGAAGGCATCACTGACTCAATGGACATGAGTCTCAGTAACTCTGGGAGCTGGGGATGGACAGGGAGGCCTGGCGTGCTGCAGTCCATGGGGTCACAGAGTCAGACATGACTGAGCGACTGAAGTGACCTGATGGTCTCCACAGTGCTGGTGGCCTCCTGGAAGCAAACTGCCCAAGAGAGTGTCATTTAGAGAGTGGCTGCCCATAGGTTCTTTAATCTAGTTTGTCTGATGCATCAACAGGCCAGGAGGATGGTTGAAAGAACCTGGATCTCAGTATCAAGGGCCACATGCAAGGCAGAAATCTAACACGCTGCACTGACTGTAGCTTATAACCTAAAGGCAAAATTAAATTGGAGAGACGAATTTGGGAGGCATCCTTGAGTGGGGCAGAAGATGAAAATTTGCTCCAGTTGAAATTTTTTCATTAAATTCAAATAAAATATATAAAGAAAGCATGGTGATGATGGTTTAGTCACTATGTCCAACCCTTGTGACCCCAGGGACTGCAGCCCGCTAGGCTCCTATGTCTATGAGATTCTCCAGGCGAGAACACTGAAGTTGGTGGCTATTTCTTTCTCCAGGGGATCTTCCCAACTCAAGGGTGGAATCTGCACTCATGTCTTGCATTGGCCGGTGGGTTCTTTACCACTAGCACCACCTGGGAAGCTNGCAGCACTTTAATGGCATCATCTTTTAGGATTTAAAGTAGCTCAACTGGAATTCCATCAGCTCTACTAGCTTTATTTGTAGTGATGCTTCCTAAGGCCCACTTGACGTTGCATTCCAGGATATCTGGCTCTAGGTAAATGATCATACCATCGTGATTATCTGGGTCATGAAGATCTCTTTTGTACAGTTCTTCTGTGTATTCTTGCCACCTCTTACTATTTTCTGCTTCTGTTAGATCCATACCATTTCTGTCCTTTATTGTGCCCATCTTTGCATGAAATGTTCCCTTTGTATCTCTAATTTTCTTGAAGCGATCTCTAGTCTTTCCCATTCAATTGTTTCCCTCTATTTTTTTGCACTGATCACTGAGGAAGGCTTTCTTATCTCTCCTTGCTATTCTTTGGAAGTCTGCATTCAAATGGGTATATCTTTCCTTTTCTCCTTTGCTTTTCACTTCTCTTCTTTTCTCAGCTATTTGTAAGGTATCCTCAGACAGCCATTTTGCTTTTTTGCCTTTTAGCTTTTGATGAAATTATAATCTTCATAGGTAAAAAAATATGCACAATAGAGTATTTTGTTAGATATTTTGGTATTTATAGAGATTGTACTTTTAATCGACTTTGTCTTTTTTTTTTTAATCACAAAAGAATGCCTTCAGTTTACCTGAAGACAAAAAGCTAGACAAAATAAAAATGAATGGAACAGTAAAAAAAAAAAATGTCTGGAAATGCACCCAAATGGTTCTAATTTCTAGAGAATCTTAAAATTTAGTATGCAGAATATCAGATTGCCAAGAAAGCACCCTAAATAGATCCTTAATATCATTCATTATTAGAAAAATGCAAATCAAAAGTACAATGAGATACCAGTCAGAATGGCCATCATCAAAAAGTCTACAAACAATAAATGCTGGGGAGGGCGTGGAGAAAAGGGAATCTTCTTGCATTGCTGGTGGGAATGTAAACTGATACAGCCACTATGGAAGACAGTATGGAGATTCCTTAAAAAAAAAAAAACTAGGCATAAAACTACCGTATGACTCAGCAATCGCACTACTAGGCATACATCCTGAGGAAATCAAAACTGAAAAAAACACATGTACCCCAGTGTTCATTGTAGCACTATTTACAATAGCTACAAGATGGAAACAACCTAGATACCAATTGACAGATGAATGAATAAAGAAGCTGTGGTACATATACACAATGGAATAGTACTCAGCCATAAAAAGGAGCACACTTGAGTCAGTTCTAATGAAGTGGATGAACCTAGAGCCTATTATACAGGGTGAAGTAAAAGAAATATAAATACCATATATTAATGCATATATATATATGTATATCTAGAAAGATGGTACTGATGAATTTATTTAGAGAACAGACCTATGGGCATGGGGAGATGGGAGGAGGGAGAGGGTGAGATGTATGAAGAGAGTAACATGAAAACTTACAATGCCATATGTAAAATAGATAGCCAATAGGAATTTGCTCTATGACTCAGGGAACTCAAACAGGGGCTCTGTAACAATCCAGAAGGGTAGAATGGGGAGTGAGATGGGACAGAAGTTTGGGAGGAGTACCTAAGGCTGATTCTTGTTGATGTTTGACAGAAAAGAACAAAATTCTGTAAAGCAATTGTCCTTCAATTAACAAATGAATAAAAAATTTTTAAAAAGCACAATAGATTTCAAAGACTAAAATAAATCTAGAGAGGAGCCACCTTTTGCTAATATTTATTGGTCTTGTGGTTGCTGAGGGAGCTCAGCTTTCTTTAACTTGACCACTGTCCAAAACACACTGCAGTTTCCGTGCTAAAATAAATATTAATATGAGATTACTCATAAAGGTGAGTCAATGCACAACTCGTAAAGTTCAAGTATAATAGTCTTTATGTATTCTTCTGGCTTGTTCACAGCTGCATTCTGTAACAAGAGAGTCATCAGGAAGAACAATATTTGGATGGCCAGGAACAATTGGCCCTGTAATGGATGATCTTCAGCCTCGATACAGAGAGCTGGATAAAGGTATTGACTTGGAGCTCATGAAATCTGAATGTGTATGCATGTGGTCATTCAGCATTTACTGAGAGCCAGCCATGTATGTGCTAATATATATGGTGCCCTTAAGTCCAGGCACAAAACACCTAAAATAGCCTAAGTGATAAAAGCACTGCTGCTGCTGCTGCTGCTGCTGCTAAGTCACTTCAGTCGTGTCCGACTCTGTGTGACCCCATAGACGGCAGCCCACCAGGCTCCCCCATCCCTGGGATTCTCCAGGCAAGAATACTGGAGTGGGTTGCCATTTCCTTCTCCAGTGCATGAAAGAGAAAAGTGAAAGTGAAGTCGCTCAGTCTGTCCGACTGTTAGTGACCCCATGGACTGCAGCCCACCAGGCTACTCCATCCATTGGATTTTCCAGGCAAGAGTACTGGGGTGGGGTGTCATTGCCTTCCCCGGATAAAAGCACTAGGAACATCTTTTGTTCTAATATTTTTGTTTTGACCCTGTATCCTGACACAGAGTTCCTAAATCTCTTGGAATCTTTTCTCTGGGTGGTAGAAGTGTCTTTTGTTCTAATGACATGACTTTTGGTAGGCTTCTAGATGGTGGGTGATCGCCAGAAAGACCAAGTCATGAACAGAAGCTTGAAACTGTTTAGTCTCCCTCCTTATCATCCAGAGAGGAATTGGAAATGGATTTAATGAGTGATCATGCTTATGTGATGAAGCCTCTATAAAAATCCCCATAGGAACTTCCCTGGTGGTCCAGTGGTTAAGAATCTGCCTGCCAATGCAGGGGTGCTGTTGCTGGTAGACAAGGGTTCAATCCCTGGTCTGGAAAATAAGATCCCACATGCCACATGGCAGCTAAGCTCTAGCCCCACAGCTATTCAAGCCCATGCACTGCCGAGAGCCAGTGCTCCACAAGAGAAGCCACCACAGTGAGAAGCCCCTACACGGTAACTAGAGAGTAACCCCCACTCCCTGCAACTAGGGAAAGTGGAGCACAGCAGTGAAGAGCCCATGCGCAGCAGTGCAGACCCAGCGCTGCCAAGTGAGCCACCCCAAGTACAGGGTTCAGAGAGCTCCCAAGTTGGTGATGCACAGGTGCTGGGAGATTGGTGGACTGGAGAAGGCACGGGAGCTCTGCACCCCTTCCCACATACCTTGTCCTGTGCATCTGTATCCTTTATCATCTCTCTTTAGATAGACTGGTAAAGAGTAAGCTGTTTTCCTGCACTCTGTGAGCCATTCTAGTAAATTAGTTAAATCCGAGGAGTGGGTTCTGGGAACCTCTGTTCTATAGCCAATGGTTCAGAAGCAAGGGGTTCCCTAGTAGCTCAATTGGTAAAGAATCTACCTGCAATGCAGGAGACTTGGGTTCGATCTCTGGGTCGGGAAGATCCCCTGGAGAAGGGAATGGCAACCCATGGCAACCCACTCCAGTACTCTTGCCTGGAGAATTCCATGGACAGTGGACCTGGTGGGCTATCATCCATGGGATCGCAAAGAGTTGGACAAGACTGTGCGACTAACTTTCCTTTCCTTTCAGAAGCATAGGTAACAACCCAGACTTTGATTGGTGTCTGAAGTGGGAAGGAGGGACAGGCTTTTGGAACTGAACCCTTAACCAGAGGGATCTGACGCTGTCTCCAGGTGGACTTTGTCAGAATTGAATTAATGTCCTTCCCAGGTGGCGCTAGTGGTAAGGGATCCACCTGCCAACGCAGAAGAGGGAAGAGACGCGGTTTCAATCCCTGCATCGGGAAGATCCCCTGGAGGAGGAAATGTCAACCCACTCCAGTATTCTTGCTTGGAGAATCCCAAGGACAGAGCAGCCTGGAGGGCTACAGCCCATAGAGTGGCAAAGAGTCAGACACGACTTTGCATGCACGCATGATACCCAGCTGGTATCCCAGAGAATTGCTCGTTGTGGGGAAAATCTCACACATACGTGACAACAGAAGTGTTGTGAGTGTGGCAATAGTATGAGTAAAGGAAACACACACACGGTTTTTCTAACACAAGTAAGAATAATACCATGGTGCATACGCTAACAGACATGCAAACAAATTGCAAAGAGAAAGAATGAGAAGAATGACTAATGTTTGTGGGAGGCAGCCTTCTAAAAAGACTCCCAGTGATCCCTCACCTCCTGGTATTCATTGTTTTTTGTTGTTTAGTCACTAAGTCATGTCTGACTCTTTTGCGACCCCTTGGACTGTAGCTCACCAGGCTCCTCTGTCCACGGGATTTCCCAGGCAAGAATAATGAAGTGGGTTGCCGTTTCCTTCTTCAGGGCATCTTCCCCACCCAGGGATTGAACCTGCGTCTCCTGCATTGGCAAGCAAGTTCTTTACCACTGAGCCACCAGGGAACTACCTTGGTGCATTCATGCCTTGGCATAATCCCTTCCTCTTAAGTGTGAGCTGGATGTAGTAATTTACTTATAATGAATAGAATATACAAAAGTAATGGGATATCACCTCCAAGATTAGGTGTAAAAGGTGATTTCCATCTTGCTAGCATACTCTCTGACTCTTCAACCTTGCTGGCTCTGATGAAGCAAGCTGCCATTTTGTGAGCTACCCCAATAGTGAGTTCCATGTGGGAAAGTACGGTGGTTAGCCTTTGGCAGATAGCAAACAAAGAACTGACTCCTGCCAACAACCACATGAATAAACTTAAAAGTGATTCTGCCCCTAGAGGAGTCCTGCGAAGAATACAGCCCTAGCTGACACTGAAGCTCTGAGCAAGCCCTGAAGCAAAGGACCCAGTTGGCCATGCCCAGATTGCTGACAGACAACAACTCTAGGTAACAAGCGTTACTACAAGTCATTAAGGTTATGCTTAATACCATGTGATGCGAAGAACCAGCTCATTGGAACAGACCCTGATGCTGGGAGAGATTAAAGGCAGGAAGAGAAGTAGATGACAGAAGATGAGATGGTTGGATGGCATCGCCAATTCAATGGACATGAGTTTGAGCAAACTCCAGGAGACAGTGAAGGACAGGGAGGCCTGGCATGCTACAATCCATAGGGTCACCAAGACTCAGATGTGACTGAGCAACTGAACAATAACAACGACAAGGTTAGGGGTAATTTGTTATGCAGCAACAGATAATAAATACAATTGGGGAAAAAAGCAAAGACATTTGAAACAGAAGGAACTGCACTTGCAAAGATGAGAGGTCATGACACTAATTATATTCCAGAATAGCAAATATTCTTGTGTAGTTACATCATGAAGGATTCTTGCAGAAATGACTGGAGAAAAGGTTTGAGATAAGGACTGAAGCCGAATTGTAAAATGTGTTCAAGAATCATTTGTATCAGTCATCGAGTCCTCACAGCAAACAAATCTCTCCAGTTGTTTTAAATGGAAAAACCTTAACATAGGGAATTAGGTATTGTTGGAAGCACTTAGAACCTAAGTGTGAAAGCTACAACTGTAGCTGCTTCCCACCACCCATAAAGTTAGGTTAGCTTCTGGAACTTCGCCACAGAAAAACCATGATCCACAATCATGCCTGCCTGTAGCCAGTTGCTGAAGTTGGGCAAAGCTGGTCTCTTCCTCCTTCTGCCTTCTAGCTCCTGGATCATTGTATCGTGCCAGAAAGTAAGGAAGTGACCAATAAAAGCGTAATTACGGGAGTAGGCCAAAGGGACACAGGAGCAGATGAAAAGAGTTCCTAATGGTCAAAACTGGAGCAATTTGAGAAAAAAAGAAATGAAATAGTACCAGAGTTTTCCCAAGTGGTGCTAGTGGTAAAGAACCTGCATGCCACTGAAGGAGACTTAAGAGACTTGAGTTGGATCCCTGAGTTGGGAAGATCCCATGGAATAGGAAATGGCAACCCACTCCAATATTCTTCCCTAGAGAATCCCAAGGACAGAAGAGCCTGTCCTTTGTCCATAGGTGGGCTACAGTTCATGGGGCCGCAAAGAGTCGGACACAACCAAAGCAACTAAGCATGCACACATGCAAGCTTGTGAATAGTGTTGGATTATACTAAAGTAATAAATATTCATTAGTCCATATTGATAGAAATAAGCTATTGAATAAATTAAGGAGATTATTATGTCAGTATCCTGTGCCAGAGAATTACAAGTAACTTATGTAGACATTTCACTTCCAAGGAGGCAGAACATAACTCCCCTACTTAAGTATGGGCTATGTATTGTGATTCTTTCCAAAAAGCACAGTTTAGAAAGGGGAAAAGAAGGCTCTTGGCTGATTTAAGTATTTAAAAAATGCTCTGAGGTCAAACCTGACCTTGCATATAGACTGTTATATGGTAAGCAACTAAATTTTATTTGCATTGAACTAGTCGGACAGACTGAGCGACTTCACTTTCACTTTTCTCTTTCATGCATTGGAGAAGGAAATGGCAACCCACTCCAGTATTCTTGCCTGGAGAATCCCAGGGACGGGGGAGCCTGGTGGGCTGCCGTCTATGGGGTCACACAGTCGGACACGACTGAAGTGACTTAGCAGCAGCAGGAGCTGAACTGACAAATAATTGTTTTTTCTCCTGTTTGGATACCTAAACCTTTTCTTCTCAGTGTGTGAGTGACTCTCCCATTCCTTAGGAAGAGTTTATTTACTTGCATATTATTATTATTGTCTTTAGAAATTTGTTCTCCCCCAGAGCAACAGATTTTGCTTTGGGCACTAGCTAAAGGTCTAGAGAAGTACAATAAAATGTAAAAATGTAGCATTCTTTGGCTTGAAAGTCAATATGGTTCAATTCTGTTCAAGCCAATGGATATTTAGAAACTCCCACTACAGGCAAACAGGTGCTGGGTCTCAAGCCATCTGCTTTACTCCAGTTTTCTACATTTGGAAATCAGCTTGTCTTCACTGGACCCACATTGGCATGTTGATATCTGACAGTTGGCCTGGACTTTATAAGCATGCAGTTTTACAGAGGACTCCTTCCCAAGACAGAGTAACTTTGTCCAAAGGAGTGCATCTATAGTATTTGAGCCTGTGAAACAGGCTTGGAGAAGTCATTTCTGGGCAGGGAAATCCTTTGCATCACCTGCAAATGTAATCACATGGCTATCTACCAGCCTCTTTCTAAAATTGGCTTTGGTAGGCTGGCCTGTAGGTCTGACATAGGATGCCCCCTCACATTCTTCCAATTTCTCTTTGTTCAGTGAAGAATAAAGAGAATTTGACTAGGAAAGAGGAAACTTCTAGACCAGGATCTACTTCTAGCTGGTTGTGACACTGGGCTGCATTTTTTTTTTTTTTTTAACTATGAAAACAGAGTTTAGAGAAGCTTATCTTGGGTCCTTCTGAGCCTTACATTTTCTGATTTTATGAACTGAATCAGGTTAAGTCTTTGCTGAGGTCAGTATCTGCCTCAAGGAAGGAGCAGTTCTCAAAGTCTTTTAATGCTTCTCTTTTCCCCTTGGTATTGCAATGGATTTTAAGAAAAATTCCCTGAAGTTGGGATGGGAATCCTGAGTTGTTTTTCTTATTTCACCTCTGTGTTTTTTGGCAAGTGACTGATTTCAACCTTGCATATTGGAATGGTTTACATCCCTACATTGTCATTTGCAAGGGAAGTCCATTGTTGTAGGGGAAGGAGTGTGGGCTCTGTGGTCATTCTGACCTAGAATTGAACCCTACCTTCACCACTTAACTAGGCCTGTGATCTCAGAAAAGTGACTAAACTCCTTTGAAAATCCAACTTTCTAATAATAGGAAATGACAGTAATAATCCTTCTCAGGGAAGATGTGGCAATTAAATAGAACAACATAAGAAAATGACTGTCACTTAGTAGATGCTCAATAAATGATAGTTTCCTCCCTCCCTCCCTTCTTTCTTTTCTTATTTCCTTTTTTCCATAATGATGGAAGTTACACATTTTCATCAGTATTTTTGCAATTGACATTTGGACTAGCAGTTATATGTGGCTGGGTAGAGTTTTAGTTTCTCCTCCTCCCTCCTCCTGAGTAGGGCATAGTCTTGTCTAAATTAATACAAGATCCTGTATGGTAGATGGGCCCTGGTGGTTCAGTGGTAAAGAATCCACCTGCCAAGCAGGAGATGCGGGTCCCTGGGTCGAGAAGATTTGGTTCCTGGGTTGAGCAGATTCCCCTGGAGAAGGAAATGGCAACCCACTCTAGTATTGTTGCCTGGGAAATCCCATGGATAGAGGACCCTGGTGGGCTACAGTCCATGAGATTGCAAAGAGGTGGACATGACTTAGCAACTAAAGCAACAAGTGTGGTAGGTACTAATGGATGGAAGACCTAGTGAGGCTTAGGAAGACCTAGAAGAGCTGATTATTCTCCAGCTAAACACCACAGATGGAAGACCCCCAGTGAGGCTTTTCTCCCCTTTCCTTCTTCACTTCTTGTGAACTGGTTGAGGCTGATTCAGCTTTGTCGTTGTTGTTCACTAAGTCGTGTCCGACTCTTCATGACCCTATGGACTACAGCCCGTAGGTTCCTCTGTCCAAGGGATTTCCCAGGCAGGAATACTGGAGTAGGTTGCCATGTCCTTCTCCATGATTAAGCTTAAGGACTGACAAACCAGAGTTTTAAATTCATAGACCTCAGGGCCAGCCAGGCATGTTGTCAATGAATGAAACGGACTGGGTGTGAAAAACAAAAAGGCAACAGTACCATAAGATTCATAGGAAATGGCACCTTTATTTTGGTGCAAGGTTGCAGTCGGGAATGGTGAGGACTGCAGTGAAGTGCAGAGAACATCGTCCACTTAAGGGGGCAGCCACAGCTCAGGATCAGCAACTATGGAAACTATGAGGCAGTAAGCATTCTGTAGTTCCAGATCTTGCCAGCTTTCAAGGGAACAGAAGTATAAGCATGGAATCTCTTGATGTTTAATTCTTGGCAAGTAAACCTAATTTTAAGAGAATATTCTGTGGGCCAACCGTAGAAGACTACGCCAACAGGTTATGGTCTCTGAGCTAAAAGGATCATGGAATTGTGGGATTACTGATGAGGGGAAGAAGATATTAGCAGTCTAAGAGAGAAAGACTGGAGAGAGAGAGAGAGAGAGAAAGTTAGAGACACAGGACAAATGAGAGGTCCTGAATCCCCAGTTTCCTGTGAACTCTGAAACATATTGGAATATAGGACCTGAATACTAAGTAAAGGATTAATTTATGTGTGTATGATTGACCTACTTAAGATAAGCCCATCGGAAGCAAGTAAAGTCCCACATGGTGACGTAGGTTCTATTGGCTTTGCAGATATATTTCAACAACCAAAGTTGTTTACTTTTGCAAACAACAGGTTTGTTGTTGCAAAGGTTACTTCATTACATGGAAGGTATAAGGCCTCAGTGTAAATAAGAGAGCAAAGAAACTTTATAAATGCTTTTATTTTTTCAGCACAATTATTTCCACACCTCCCAGGCTTCTTTTGCTGGAAGAAGGAGAGCTAGCGATACATTTGGTAGTGACATCTAAAAAGCGTATAGAGGTAATCATGTATTTTTCAGGTATGTTAATAATAAATTAAGGCTTAATGGTTGCCATATTAATGAGAAAATGTTGAGTAGGTTAGTATCCGAAAAAAATAATTGGGTTTTGGAAGTAGACAAGCTGGGATATTAACAGTGAAAAAAATTATCTTCATATATTCTACTATATGAAAATTTTGGTGAATAATATTCAATTATGGAATGTAAGAACTTGTATAGCACCTGACATAGAGTAAGCATTCAGCAAATGTTTATTAAACTTTACTGCCTTTTTTTTTTTTTACTGCTTTTTAACACAGTAATTTTATTCACTAATAATTTCTGTAATTTGGATTAAGATAGAAATTTGTAAGAGGTTTTTTTGGGGGGGGCAGGTTCTTGAAACAGTATATTCTTCTAGAGGAACTAGCAGCAGCTCAAGAGAGAAAAGTAAGTGTGTGTAGCTTCTGATAAGTGATTTCAGTTCAAATTATTCAGAGATGAACATTTGCTCTGTCTGTATTTATAGTCCCTACTGACAAATGCTCCCAACATCCCCAGCCTCGTTCTTTTTCTCTGTTTATTTTGGCTTTACAGAGATTAGGTCTTACATCATGGGAATCTATGTGTTTTAGTTGCTAAACTTTTTCTTCCTTCTTTCACTCTTGCCTGGCTCAGAAGAACATGCCAGGTGGTAAAAGTGTTTCCTTTCCAGAGCTGAAGAAAGAATCTGCGCTGTAGAGTCAATCAATAGACAAAGCCTTGATGTCAATGGTTTCTTGACTCTCAACTCACCTATTCTCAGGCAGCATAAAGGCCACTTGACAGACATGTTCTGCTTAGCTGTTTAGGTCCTGGTGTTTTGCACAAGCTCCTTTCTCCCACTGGGATATTATTAGGACATAACCAGGCTAGAAAGGTTGTAGGAAGCTTTGGAGGTAGGAGGGTAGGATCCAGAAAGGACTGCAGTAAGAAAAAGGGAATTTCCTTTGGTGTACTCCAGAGTTGAAAGGTAGTCCTGAGTTGACTCTAGTCAGGAACCAAGGGTAAACTTGCTTGCTTGGTTCTCTGGTCCTTTTAGGCTCCCCATCTGGGACCAGGATGTGTATCAGGAAAGAAATAAGCCTGAGGTGTGTCCTCTCATTTCTTGCTCATCTAAACTTCAGCTTCCAGGCATCGCACTGTGGTTTTGGGTGGACTCTTGGGCTCCTCTGGTTTTTTATTCATTTTCTTTGATTCCTCATTCGGGTTGCTGTCATCGGCCTTCTCCTCTTTTACTACTTTAGTTTCTATCATTTCCTTCTGCTGGTTCTTATTTGTAAAAGGGAATGCCTTCACATACCTGTAGGCGTAAACACAAAATTAAAACGAGAGACTTCTATATAACACATAGAACAACAGATAACACTTTGTAAAGACCTACACTGGCATAGTACACTGGCTTCCTTTATTTCAGAGAGCTGCTAACACATACATGCATGCTCAAATACCTTCACCTATCCTGACCTGAATGGATTCATTTAGATAAGATGGTAGGTTCACAGGCCAAACTTTAGCCTGGTCTCAAAACCCTCTCATCAAAGGCAAAGAATTGAAAATCAGATAAAGCATATCCATTTCCTCCTAGATGCCAGTCTTTTCATTTCTTGATATTCAAAGGGACAGCCGTTGAGCTATATCTTCAAGCCGGATAACATGCATGTGCTGAAATAGTAGGGAAGTTTGGGTGGTAGGGAGGACGAGTGAGGTGAGGGGGAACACGTACAGTATATGAGGACTGCCATCCCCATTGGAAAAGGGAAATGCTAATAGCGACGCTGGATAAACACAAGATAAAGATGCGACAAAAATGATGAGACTGACCACGCGCCAACAACCCCACCTGTTGACGTAGCAAACTGCAAGGCCAGCTGCGGCAGCGAAGAAGAGGAGCGCGAGCACCAGCAGGGCTGTGGGAACACCTGAGGAGACAGAGACAGGGCTTGCCAGTCTTCACACAGACGCTGCTGTGGGCTGGTCTTCCCACCACTCCTCCTTACACATGATGGAGACCACACACAGAGCGGGCGAGGAGCCTCCTCTGTGACCACACAGGGGCCGCTTAGGCTGGTAGGCCCACATGCACTTCTTTCTTTCTTGCCTGTAGAATCCTTGGTCTTGTCTCTCTCATACTCTCTACTCAGTTGCCATATGACAGAGTCCGTTTCCTGTCTGTGGCCTTGAAGATGATAAGTTTGGAGCAAATTAAGTGCAAGACCCTTCCTTTGAAATAGGAAAACCAACTTACTGGTCATAGGCATTTAAGGTGTCTGGATATATTTTTTAAACTTCTGCATATGAATAGATAGTCACTTATTCTGAAAAGTCTTTATATTTTAAAAGTGAAGCTATCTTATTTTATTTTTTTAAATGTAGATTTTTATTACATATCATTCTTGTACATGTATAAGAAGAAAAATAATTGGTTAAGGTTCCCCTAAAACGTCTTCATATTTGGAGTCCACTTGTTTTTCTCAAAATCATTGATATCTGGATATCTCATACAGTTCCTTGAAAACTTAGGGGATATATATACTTCTTAGAAAAGTGTTTTGCTGTTGTCACTAGAATTTTATTCCAAGCTACTGAAAAGTAAATCTATTTTAGACTCATGGTGGTGGTGGTTTCACTAAGTTGTGTTTGACTCTTTGCGACCTCATGGACTTTAGCCCCTTAGGCGCCTCTGTCGATGGAATTTTCCAGGCAAGAATACTGAAGTGGGTTACCATTTCTTTCACCATGGCATCTTCCTGACCCAGGAATCAAATCTGCATCTCCTGCAACGCAGGTAGATTCTCTATTGCTGAGTCACCAGGGATTCCCTTTAGACTCATGATTTTTAGTTTAATCATTAAAGTTCTCTAGAGACTTCAAGTTCTGTGACTATATGAAATTTGAATTTGCATCACGATTTTATTTGCATTAATATTTGTGAGGTCCTGAGTGCCTAATCTGGATACAGCCTAGTTTCTATGTATTGTCTGTTGTATGTGCACACACACAGACACAAACACACACACACACACACACAATACAGACAGAAAGTTTTTACCTCCAAACCCAACAGCTTCATTCTGGAAGGCTGGTCTATTTTGAATATATGATTCTCTTTCTGTAGCTGTGGTGCTAGTTTCCATAAAAGTTTCTGTTATGCAAATTAATTTTCTTTTCCGTGGAGTAGAAGTGGAAGCCAGAGTGGGAGCCACAGTCGTTGTAACGTAGTCAGGACCATCAGTAGACAATGCTGAGTGTGTACTGTCACTGGCCATCATTTTTGTTGTGTATGTTGCAGTTTCAGTGTTGAATAAGGGATCATCGGTGGTGATAATTTCGGGAAAGCATGAGTTAATCCAAGTATCTGTCCAGGGAGGGAAAAGTAAAATAAGAAGTACGTATTGAAATAGCCTCCTAAGTGGTCTGTCTGCATCTAATCCTACTTTCCTCCCTTCTCTTTACACTGTAACTGGAATGGTCTTACAAAAATGTGAATCTAATCATACCACTTTCTTCTTTAGAATCCTTCCCTCACTATACTGCACGGCCTATGAAGTCCTTCATGACCTGGAGCCTGCTGACGTGGCCTGCCTCACTTGATCAGTCT
Organism: Oreotragus oreotragus; assembly: GCA_006410675.1. NCBI lineage: Eukaryota > Metazoa > Chordata > Mammalia > Artiodactyla > Bovidae > Oreotragus > Oreotragus oreotragus. Next base: position 2,353 of record SJYX01001624.1, on the reverse strand, counting down.
TTCTCTCATTCCCCTTGCCATAATGGAGTTCCTTCAGTTCTTTGATGTGCTTTCTCTCACATTCAAGTCTTTGACCAGGATGCGTTCTTCACCTGTAAGAAGCCCCTTGTTATTAAGCTTTTCTTGTCCTTCAGGTCTCAAACTGACTATCTTTTTCTTAGATAGACTTGAAGGCCAGTCTGGATCCCTTGACTTGCAGTCACCTCTTGGTGTTTCCTTTGTCATGATTCTCACTACACTGCTCCCCGTTGGACCATGAGCTCCCTGGAACAGGACTCCTGTCTGTCTTGGTCATCATGGTCTGTGCACTATTCCTGGCACATAGCACATGCTCAATATTTGATGATTAAAGGAAAGAAGGAAATGTGAAATGAAGAAAGGAGTAGATGGGGAGGCCAAACATACATACATGACACCACTTCAGGACAAAGATCCACTAAAACCAGATTGTTCCATGTTCATTGAAAAAAAAAAAGTTTTTAAAGGAAGTGGGGGACAGAGGAGGGATGTTGGTTTTCTCTCCAATCTGTTGAATGTGGTAGAGAGGAAACTAGCATTTGATGAATATCTTACTCTTGAGTCAACCACGGTACTTCATTTACAATTTTATAAAACCCTCATTTGTACAGGAGAAACAGAAATTCAGAGAAATTGAACACCTTGTAAGTGTTAGAGCCATGCAATATATTCCAACATGCATTTGTATCTCTTTTAAATCCCTAGTTATTTGTGAGAGTGGGTAGCATCGGCTGGAATTTTAGCCATAAAGGAAAAGTTATTCCATTATTTTTTTTAATTAAGTAAAAATTACCAGCCAAGTCTGTGGTGAATGTGATAAAACATTTTGACCCCACATGCATTCAGTCAGTGTTTTATACTATTCTTTTTACTTTGAAAAGACCTCTATTCAAATAGGCATCATCCTTGACCTCTGCCCTGGAGTTGGGAAGGAAGCTCTGCTCACTGCTATACCAGTAATGATGCCCTGGACTTTAAGCTACATTTTCTATTCTTGAGCACATGCTAAGTTCTTCCTTCAAAAAATGAACATTTTTAAATATCAGGGGGAAAAGCATACTGAACACAATATACTGTGCTTGGAACTGAAAATATAGAATCAAATAAGGGGGGGGATTCCTGTTTCCTGGAGAAGTATTTTGATGGGAGTAGGGGGAGATAACTGGGGATTCACAGATGAGATGGTATGAATAGCATGTGGAGGGTTAATGTGCTCATTCAACAAATATTTAATGAGCTCCAACTCTGTGCTAGGCACTAGGAATGTAATGGAAATAAGACAAAGTTTTAGTTCATAAGGGGCTTATATGTTACTGGAAAGAAGGATATAAATAGTTAAAAAAAAAAAAAAAACCACACACACACACAAAATAAGCCAGAAATTTCAGAAGATGATAGTTGTTGAGAGGATAATTAAACAGGATCAAACTAGAAGAGGCAGGAATGGGAACAGATACTTTCGATAAGGTGATAAGAGTAAGTCTCCTTGGGGAGGTGATACTTAAGCTGGAACCTGAATGTTAAAAGTAGTGAGTCATTGAAGATCTCAGGCAACAGCATTCCAAGTAAAGAGAACAGGAAGTTCAAGAGCCAGAAAGTGAATAATCTCGGCATGTTTGATGATAAGAAGGCCAGTATGGCTGGGATAGAACCTCAGCTCCTCCAATATGGAAGAGGATATCCCAGTCAGTCAAAATAGCATGACCCAAGATTCCAGAAATTTGAAAGTGTAGGCATGTCAGAAAATGACAGGGCACACGATGTGGCTGGCGTGCAGGGTGTGTCTATGTTGGGAGCATGAAAGACTAAGGAGGAGATGAGACCGACAAGATAGGTGGGAGAGTATTAAGAGTTAAAACTGCCATGGTAAAGAATTTGGAATTTGTTCCATAGGAGAAGAAATTTTCAACTGGAGTCAGCAAATTTTCCAACTGATAGATAGCAGTGCTCATCTACATCCAGTTTTATGTGAAAAAAGTCTTCACAGTTCACATTAGATTCTCAGGTTGGAAGCCACCCAAAGCTCTGGAGCAGAGGAGGATGTGTGTGGAGGATGAAATAAAGATGAGAGAGCAAACATGGTCATTGTTACTCAATTTTCAGGAGCCAACAAAGAGGGTATTGCAACTGCACAGAAATAGGAGAATCCAGAGTGCTTGGAATTCTAGAACTTACATCTTAGAGATCTTGGCGAGAGAAACAGTTCTCAACTCTGACTGCAGGTTAGAATCATCTGGGGAACTTTGAAAACATGTTCATGTGAAGGACCCACCCTGGGCCTGGAATGTTACTGTCAGGTGGTAATCACCAGGAAAGGTGACGACAAAGTCACCAA
>SJYX01001623.1:306342-321525 GCA_006410675.1 Oreotragus oreotragus | reverse complement strand
GCCTGGTAGGCTGCAGTCCATGGGGTCTCTAGGAGTCGGACACAACTGAGCGACTTCACTTTCCCTTTCCCAGTTCATGCATTGGAGAAGGAAACGGCAACCCACTCTAGTGTTCTTACCTGGAGAATCCCAGGGATGGGGGAGCCTGGTGGGCTGCCATCTATGGGGTCGCACAGAGTCGGACATGACTGAAGTGATTTAGCAGCAGTAGCAGCAGTTAAAGCATACAGTATTGTTAACAATGATAAAAGACCAAAACTATACAATCATTATTTGTTAGTTTGAGTAGTTTATTTTAGGATAGCAAAGGCATGATAAAATAGAAACTCATCATCATGCAATTCAAAAGACTGGGGAAATTTTCTAAAGATTTTCACAGTCTCTTCATTTATAAAATAGGAATAAAAATATTTGCTCTAGCCACCAGGTGTTGTGACAAACAAAGATGCTTTAAGTGGAAAATTAAAAAACAAAAAAAAAAAACAAAAAACACTGCCTGTATATGCAAATACAAAGTGTTATACTAAAGTTCCTAAATGGTGAGGCTTTGCTCAATTAATTTTTACTGAAACTATTTCAGAGTACCATAAAGTTTTACAACTGAGCTTAAAATTTCTGATTATCTGTCAAAGGAAAGCATTGACAGGAAATGCTGTGAGTACTTCCTAGTGCTGTGCAGCAGGATAATGAGATTAGAACCCAGGAAACAGACTGGCCACACACACACATGCAAGGTTCACCCACAATGATACTAGGTGAGAGTAGAGATTTCCTGAGAGCTAATCTAAATGAGAGAGGAAAAGGAAGGGGTATGTGTGAAGATTAAAAAGTCTAAGTGGAAACCTTGGACCTGTCTACATTTAAAGTGTGACAAATATAGAAAGAAAAAAAACACACACACACACACACACAGAGAAAGTCACAATCCTAGGAAAACATGAAGAGTGAGTCAGGAGACAAGGTATATAAGACTTGAGCTACGTTCCTGAAGCTTTTATCAAGTGCATAGACTGGTTTAAAAAAAAAAAAAAGAAGAAGAAGAGTCTATGAAAACTGAGTAAAGGGTAAAAAGAGNTCACAATCCTAGGAAAACATGAAGAGTGAGTCAGGAGACAAGGTATATAAGACTTGAGCTACGTTCCTGAAGCTTTTATCAAGTGCATAGACTGGTTTAAAAAAAAAAAAAGAAGAAGAAGAAGAGTCTATGAAAACTGAGTAAAGGGTAAAAAGAGTTTTTTATTGATCAAGCCAAACCAATTTAAGATGATTTAAATGAATATGAAAGAAGATTAGTCAGATTTGAAACTCTTATTATTTGAAACCATTGCTTATAATTAGACTTTCAACTCTCAGAACATGTTATATATTCTCCATATTTATTTTTATATGTATATCATTGTTTCATTAATTAAGCTTCATTGCTCAAACAGTAAAGAATCTGCTGCAACGCAGGAGACCAGAGTTTGATCCCTGGGTTGGGAAGTTCCTCTGGAGAAAGGAATGGCAACTCACTCCATTATTTTTGCCTAGAGAATTCCATGGACAGAGAAGCCTGGCGGACTACAGTCTGTGGGATTGCAAAGAGTCTGACATGACTAAGCGACTAATGCAAGCATGCAAGGACATAAAGAGAAAGAAAATAAGCTGATGAGAACCTGGACTGAAATGACAGTGGAAATGACAGGTAGACAAAATTAGAGGCATGTTTTTAGAAGGGAAAAAAATGTAGCAACATTGATGACAAATGACATAACATGGGGAAAGTGAAAAATCTCACAGTTGTGTCTGACTTTGGGACCCACAGACTGTAGCCTGCCAGGCTCCTTTGTCTGTGGAATTCTCCAGTCAAGAATACTAGAGTGGTAGCTGTTCCCTTCTCCAGGAAATCTTCCCAACCCAGGAATCGAACCCAGGTCTCCTACATTGCAGGTGAATTCTTCACCATCTGAGCCAAGAAAGAATAAAAAATGACCAAGAATCACACCTGAGAAAGTTACTGGTACAAAAAGGGATGGGAAATTTCAGAGGGAAAGAATAGAAAGGCCATTTGATGAGCTAATTTTGGACATGTTAAATGATATTTGGACAGCTTACTCTTTGAAAACAGTAAAAAAAGAAAATCAGGCAAGAATATACAATGGTGTAAAGACAATCTCTTTAACAAGTGGTGCTGGGAAAACTGGTCAACCACTTGTAAAAGAATGAAACTAGATCACTTTCTAACACCACACACAAAAATAAACTCAAAATGGATTAAAGATCTAAACGTAAGACCAGAAACTATAAAACTCCTAGAGGAGNTGGTACTGGCACAAAGACAGAAATATAGATCAATGGAACAAAATAGAAAGCCCAGAGATAAATCCACACACATATGGACACCTTATCTTTGACAAAGGAGGCAAGAATATACAATGGAGTAAAGACAATCTCTTTAACAAGTGGTGCTGGGAAAACTGGTCAACCACTTGTAAAAGAATGAAACTAGATCACTTTCTAACACCACACACAAAAATAAACTCAAAATGGATTAAAGATCTAAATGTAAGACCAGAAACTATAAAACTCCTAGAGGAGAACATAGGCAAAACACTCTCCGACATAAATCACAGCAGGATCCTCAATGATCCGCCTCCCAGAATACTGGAAATAAAAGCAAATATAAACAAATGGGATCTAATTAAAATTAAAAGCTTCTGCACAACAAAGGAAACTATAAGCAAGGTGAAAAGACAACCCACTGAATGGGAGAAAATAATAGCAAATGAAGCAACTGACAAACAACTCATACTCTTCTTAAAGTAACCTCATGATTGTTCCCATTTAATCAAACAAGGCTTAAATGATCTTCCAAAGTTCCCACAAATGGAAAGTGGCTGAATCTAATTTCATAGCCTGTATCCTAATTCCAAAGCCCGTGAGACTCATTTTATTGTACTGATTGATGGCCACAGTATTATTCAAGTGTCTGCTGAAGACTCTAAAATTCAAAACTGTGGTATGAATACAAGTATGAGAAACAGTGTTTCCAGCCCTGTGGAACTGTACACTGTTTCTTCAACCTGCGGTGCACTTTTGTGTGTCTTCCTAAAATGCTGTCCCGCATTTACCTTCAAGTTTCAACTCAAATACAACCTCTCTCTGAAGCCTTCCCAGAGGTGACTTGGACACTACAGAATGAATAGCTCCCTTCTCTGTGCTCCCAGAGCAAAGTCATGATCTGTGTTATAGCTACATGTGGATGTTTCTGTCTCTCCTGCTAGATTCCAGGCGCCATAGTGTAGTGGACTTTGGAGACAAGCTGGGTTTGGAAGTCTGACTCTGCCACTTACTATCTCAATGACCTTGAGAAGCCTACTTAACCCCTGTAAGGCTCAGCTTCCTCAGAGAAGAAGCAGTGATAAAAATATCCCCCTCATCCAGCTGGTATAAGATATGTAAAACACTTGGCCATCGTTTGCTCTCAACAAATTCCAGTTCTCTTTTCCTCCATGAGGGCAGAGGTCATTTCCTATTTGCTTAACCCTGATGCTCATCTCGGAGAAGGCAATGGCACCCCACTCCAGTACTCCTGCCTGGAAAATCCCATGGACGGAGGAGCCTGGTGGGCTGCAGTCCATGGGGTCACTAGGAGTCGGACACAGACACAACTGAGCAAATTCACTTTCATTTTTCACTTTCATGCATTGGAGAAGCATGCATTGCCTGCTCCAGTGTTCTTGCCTGGAGAATCCCAGGGGCGGGGGAGCCTGGTGGGCTGCTGCCTCTGGGGTCGCACAGAGTTGGACACGACTGAAACGACTTAGCAGCAGCAGTAGCAGATGCTCGTCTGCCTATTGAAACTCAATAAATATTTGTTGATAGAATAAATAATTGCATAATTGAGTTAACGAATGAATGAACATATGCTCTATACAGTGATAATGTCATTTTGGTTAGCCTTTTGCATGTGTATACACCTGACAAATTTTTCTAGGCTGACAGTTTTTGTAAGAATATTCTCCAAAGCTAGTCTATTTGCAAGTCTACTTTAGGATCAATTTAGCACATGCCCTCACTTCTCAGTTTTGCTTTTACCTCATGGATCTGTATATGATGGGAGGAAATGTGACTCCTTGTAATTACTAAAACTTAGACTCTATTTTTGGATGACACTGTTTTTTTAAGATTGTAGTACTCTCTCTACATTGCTGCCACCACCATTCTAGAATTTTCATCTTGATGGCAGAAAATAAATGGGATGGGAGGATCTATTTAACACTGCTTAAATAGAACATTTATAATGATCTATTTAATTTGCCTATCTTCTACATATTTTGAACACATACATTTGTAAGTAAATTCCTAGTATAATCTTCATTCTAAAATGGTAAAAAATATTCCCCATCAAGTCACTTAAAGTTTTTTTTTTCTTTTCACAGTCTCCTTAACATTAATGAAAATCTGAAAATTTATCTCTCTCTCTCTCCTAAAAATACCTTTGTAGCTTTTCTCCCCAGTTGATATTGATTGATTTTTTCAGTTGTTGAAATTTTTAAAATTTTAATGTTCTCCTCCATCTTGGAATATCTTCCAGGTATACATTATAAATACTTTGGTTAGTAGAAAAAATGCTATTAATCACAAGTACTATTTCTGTGATGGATAGCCATGGCAGAAAATCAAGAACAATTTGAGTCCATCAAGATTAAATGGCTTACTCTGTCCATAAAGGAAACCTTATAGCTCTGTTCTGGCCCATTATTCTTCCTTTGAGAGTTCTAAAGTAGTCTGAAAACATTATAATAAATGAATAGTCAGCTAATTCTTTGAAATCATAAAACTGATTTGCTTTTTAGTTTTGCCACCTTTAAGAAAGCTCTTTACCTGATTATCTCTTTATGAAAATGATTATAAATAATTCATTTTCTGGGAGGGGAAGAAAAGATCAGAGCAGTACGTTAAGGCATGTATATAGACCACATATTCATAAACATCCATCTGGAATCAGAGTTTAATGTGAGTGAGTGTAAACTAAAGGGTTTTAGAAGGGAAAGATCCCATCTGTGAATCCGCAATAAAGACATACGCTTTATCGGGCTCCCCTGGAGGCTCAGACAGCAAAGAGTCTGCCTCCAATGCAGGAGACCTGGGTTCAGTCCCTGGGTCAGGAAGATCCCCTGGAGAAACAAATGGCAACCCACTCCAGCATTCTTACCTGGAGAATTCCATGGACAAAGGAGCCTGATGTGCTACAGTCCATAGGGTCACAGAGTCGGACATGACTGAGCAACTAACATTTTATCAGGAGTGGGATTTAAATCTGTTCAGTCTCACAACCGGCACAACCAATGCTAACTATGGGGTAAGTCTTCCTCAAAAGTCAGTTTGCAGGCTTCTCTGGTGGCTCAGTGGCAAAGAATCTGCCTGCAAAGGCAGGAGACACGGATTCAGTCCCTGATTCAGGAAAATCCCACATGTCATGGAGCAGCTAAGCCTCTGCACCACAGCTATTGAGTCTGTGCGCTGGGTCCTGGGAGCCGCAACTACTGACGCCTGCATACCCTAGAGCCTGTACAGCCACGAGAAAAGCCACTGCAGTGGAAAGCCCGCACAGCAACGAGGCCCAGCACAGCCAAAAATAAGTACACTTTAATATTTTTTAAGAAAAAAGAAGTTCCTATTTCTTAAACAAAAAGTCACTTTGCTATATGACTGACACTTCAGTGAACCAGAAGCAAATCATTCTATGCTGAGATCATGCTTAGAAGAATCATCTAAGAAATTTCACAAAATGTGTTTTTAGACACCAAATCACAAAAGTGGAACCCTTTCGCATTATCCTCCATTATCTTATACTTTGAAGGGACACTCAGAATCATTGTTAATCAGTTTTGTAGAGCCAAACCAAAGATGTAAGGAATTTCCTCAGTGTCATTGCCCAGGATGTTCAGTTAAAAGAAAATCCTTTTTGGCATCAAATTGCCCAGGAATGGCAGACAAATCAAAATTTTCTCAGTCTCAGTGTTACCTGGCTTTGTTTTAATTTTGCTTTCCTGCCCTTCAGTTCAGTCGCTCAGTCGTGTCCGACTCTGCGAGCCCATGAATCGCAGCACATCAGGCCTCCCTGTCCATCACCAACTCCTGGAGTACACCCAAACTTATATGCGTTGAGTTGGTGATGCCATCCAGCCATCTCATCCTCTGTTGTCTCCTTCTCCTCCTGCCCCTAATCCCTCCAAGCATCAGGGTCTTTTCCAATGAGTCAACTCTTCACATGAGGTGGCCAAAGTTATTGGCGTTTCAGCCTCAGCATCAGTCCTTCCAGTGAACACCCTGGTCACCTTTAGGATGGACTGGTTGGATCTCCTTGCAGTCCAAAGGACTCGTAAGAGTCTTCTGCAGCACCACAGTTCAAAAGCATCAATTCTTCAGTGCTCAGCCTTCTTCACAGTCCAACTCTCACATCCATACATGACCACTGGAAAAACCATANTGGCAACTGAACAACAACAATAGATGTCCTCAGATACCATTGTGGTCTAGTACTCACAACACCCAATTTAGTGAGCGCATACCATGTGGTATGTATACTAAGCTAAGCACTGTATATGCATCAACTCATACTCTCCTTAAAGTAACCTCATGATTGTTCCCATTTAATCAAACAAAGCTTAAATGATCTTCCAAAGTTCCCACAAATGGAAAGTGGCTGAATCTAATTTCAAAGCCTGTATCCTAATTCCAAAGCCCGTGAGTCTCATTTTATTGTACTGACTGATGGCCACAGTATTGTTCAAGTGTCTGCTGAAGACTCTAAAATTCAAAACTGTGGTATGGATACAAGTATGAGAAACAGTGTTTCCAGCCCTGTGGAACTGTACACTGTTTCTTCAACCTGTGGTGCGCTTTTGTGTGTCTTCCTAAAATGCTGTCCCGCATTTACCTTCAAGTTTCAACTCAAATACAACCTCTCTCTGAAGCCTTCCCAGAGGTGACTTGGACACTACAGAATGAATAGCTCCCTTCTCTGTGCTCCCAGAGCAAAGTCATGATCTATGTTATAGCTACATGTGGATGTTTCTGTCTCTCCTGCTAGATTCCATGCGCCATNGCTTTTGTGTGTCTTCCTAAAATGCTGTCCCGCATTTACCTTCAAGTTTCAACTCAAATACAACCTCTCTCTGAAGCCTTCCCAGAGGTGACTTGGACACTACAGAATGAATAGCTCCCTTCTCTGTGCTCCCAGAGCAAAGTCATGATCTATGTTATAGCTACATGTGGATGTTTCTGTCTCTCCTGCTAGATTCCATGCGCCATAGTGTAGTGGACTTCGGAGACAAGCTGGGTTTGGAAGTCTGACTCTGCCACTTACTATCTAAATGACCTTGAGAAGCCTACTTAACCCCTGTAAGGCTCAGCTTCCTCAGACAGAGAAGAAGCAGTGATAAAAATATCCCCCTCATCCAGCTGGTATAAGATATGTAAAACACTTGGCCATCGTTTGCTCTCAACAAATTCCAGTTCTCTTTTCCTCCATGAGGGCAGAGGTCATTTCCTATTTGCTTAACCCTGATGCTCATCTCGGAGAAGGCAGTGGCACCCCACTCCAGCACTCTTGCCTGGCAAATCCCATGGATGGAGGAGCCTGGTGGGCTGCAGTCCATGGGGTCGCTAGGAGTCAGACACAGACACAACTGAGCAAATTCACTTTCATTTTTCACTTTCATGCATTGGAGAAGGAAATGGCAACCTGCTCCAGTGTTCTTGCCTGGAGAATCCCAGGGACTGGGGAGCCTGGTGGGCTGCTGCCTCTGGGGTCGCACAGAGTTGGACACGACTGAAACGACTTAGCAGCAGCAGTAGCAGATGCTCGTCTGCCTATTGAAACTCAATAAATATTTGTTGATAGAATAAATAATTGCATAATTGAGTTAACGAATGAATGAACATATGCTCTATACAGTGATAATGTCATTTTGGTTAGCCTTTTGCATGTGTATACACCTGACAAATTTTTCTAGGCTGACAGTTTTTGTAAGAATATTCTCCAAAGCTAGTCTATTTGCAAGTCTACTTTAGGATCAATTTAGCACATGCCCTCACTTCTCAGTTTTGCTTTTACCTCATGGATCTGTATATGATGGGAGGAAATGTGACTCCTTGTAATTACTAAAACTTAGACTCTATTTTTGGATGACACTGTTTTTTTAAGATTGTAGTACTCTCTCTACATTGCTGCCACCACCATTCTAGAATTTTCATCTTGATGGCAGAAAATAAATGGGATGGGAGGATCTATTTAACACTGCTTAAATAGAACATTTATAATGATCTATTTAATTTGCCTATCTTCTACATATTTTGAACACATACATTTGTAAGTAAATTCCTAGTATAATCTTCATTCTAAAATGGTAAAAAATATTCCCCATCAAGTCACTTAAAGTTTTTTTTTTCTTTTCACAGTCTCCTTAACATTAATGAAAATCTGAAAATTTATCTCTCTCTCTCTCCTAAAAATACCTTTGTAGCTTTTCTCCCCAGTTGATATTGATTGATTTTTTCAGTTGTTGAAATTTTTTAAATTTTAATGTTCTCCTCCATCTTGGAATATCTTCCAGGTATACATTATAAATACTTTGGTTAGTAGAAAAAATGCTATTAATCACAAGTACTATTTCTGTGATGGATAGCCATGGCAGGAAATCAAGAACAATTTGAGTCCATCAAGATTAAATGGCTTACTCTGTCCATAAAGGAAACCTTATAGCTCTGTTCTGGCCCATTATTCTTCCTTTGAGAGTTCTAAAGTAGTCTGAAAACATTATAATAAATGAATAGTCAGCTAATTCTTTGAAATCATAAAACTGATTTGCTTTTTAGTTTTGCCACCTTTAAGAAAGCTCTTTACCTGATTATCTCTTTATGAAAATGATTATAAATAATTCATTTTCTGGGAGGGGAAGAAAAGATCAGAGCAGTACGTTAAGGCATGTATATAGACCACATATTCATAAACATCCATCTGGAATCAGAGTTTAATGTGAGTGAGTGTAAACTAAAGGGTTTTAGAAGGGAAAGATCCCATCTGTGAATCCGCAATAAAGACATACGCTTTATCGGGCTCCCCTGGAGGCTCAGACAGCAAAGAGTCTGCCTCCAATGCAGGAGACCTGGGTTCAGTCCCTGGGTCAGGAAGATCCCCTGGAGAAACAAATGGCAACCCTCTCCAGCATTCTTACCTGGAGAATTCCATGGACAAAGGAGCCTGATGTGCTACAGTCCATAGGGTCACAGAGTCGGACATGACTGAGCAACTAACATTTTATCAGGAGTGGGATTTAAATCTGTTCAGTCTCACAACCGGCACAACCAATGCTAACTATGGGGTAAGTCTTCCTCAAAAGTCAGTTTGCAGGCTTCTCTGGTGGCTCAGTGGCAAAGAACCTGCCTGCCAAGGCAGGAGACACGGATTCAGTCCCTGATTCAGGAAAATCCCACATGTCATGGAGCAGCTAAGCCTCTGCACCACAGCTATTGAGTCTGTGCGCTGGGTCCTGGGAGCCGCAACTACTGACGCCTGCATACCCTAGAGCCTGTACAGCCACGAGAAAAGCCACTGCAGTGGAAAGCCCGCACAGCAACGAGGCCCAGCACAGCCAAAAATAAGTACACTTTAATATTTTTTAAGAAAAAAGAAGTTCCTATTTCTTAAACAAAAAGTCACTTTGCTATATGACTGACACTTCAGTGAACCAGAAGCAAATCATTCTATGCTGAGATCATGCTTAGAAGAATCATCTAAGAAATTTCACAAAATGTGTTTTTAGACACCAAATCACAAAAGTGGAACCCTTTCGCATTATCCTCCATTATCTTATACTTTGAAGGGACACTCAGAATCATTGTTAATCAGTTTTGTAGAGCCAAACCAAAGATGTAAGGAATTTCCTCAGTGTCATTGCCCAGGATGTTCAGTTAAAAGAAAATCCTTTTTGGCATCAAATTGCCCAGGAATGGCAGACAAATCAAAATTTTCTCAGTCTCAGTGTTACCTGGCTTTGTTTTAATTTTGCTTTCCTGCCCTTCAGTTCAGTCGCTCAGTCGTGTCCGACTCTGCGAGCCCATGAATCGCAGCACATCAGGCCTCCCTGTCCATCACCAACTCCTGGAGTACACCCAAACTTATATGCGTTGAGTTGGTGATGCCATCCAGCCATCTCATCCTCTGTTGTCTCCTTCTCCTCCTGCCCCTAATCCCTCCAAGCATCAGGGTCTTTTCCAATGAGTCAACTCTTCACATGAGGTGGCCAAAGTTATTGGCGTTTCAGCCTCAGCATCAGTCCTTCCAGTGAACACCCTGGTCACCTTTAGGATGGACTGGTTGGATCTCCTTGCAGTCCAAAGGACTCGTAAGAGTCTTCTGCAGCACCACAGTTCAAAAGCATCAATTCTTCAGTGCTCAGCCTTCTTCACAGTCCAACTCTCACATCCATACATGACCACTGGAAAAACCATAGCCTTAACTAGATGGACCTTTGTGCCCTTATGTAGTAATAAAATTCCTTTTCCTCCATAAAATGAATACCATTAGGAAGTGGTGGGTTTCTCCTTCACCAACAAGATACTTATTTAAATTCTTGTTGCAAATTTGTCAAAGAATTCAAGTGGAAGAATAATAAAAACAGACTGTATTCACCATAGCAAGCAAATATTTTGGTAGCAAATGATAATTAAAAGATTCAATAAATATGAATTACTCTTTTATATCCTCTGTTGTACCGCTTTGTCTTCAAACATTATTCAATCTTGGGAAACATTTAAGGTTGACAGATAAGGTTTCCCTCTTAATCTTCTTTAGTAACATCTACAGTCCACCAAAGGCTTCCCAGGTGGTGCTAGTGGTAAAGAACCTTCCTGCCTGCCAGTGCAGAAGACAGACACGGGTTTGATCCCTGGGTTGAGAAGATCCCCTGGAGGAGGGCATGGCAGTCCACTCCAGTATTCTTGCCTGGAGAATACCATGGACAGAGGAGCCTGGTGGGCTACAGTCCACAGGGTCACAAAGAGTCAGACACAACTAAAGGGACTTAACACACACAGACACACAGAGTCCACCAAAAGATACCTGGGGTGATAAATTATATTTGAGATCAAATAGTTGAATTCATTGCCCCAGACAGACCCATCCCCAGAGTTAGATAGGGTCACGCCCCAAATGCATCTCATCTTTTTTTCCAAAGATCTGTATATCTTCTCTTCTGTATGTATTCACTTTAAGAACAAAATAAAAGCATTTTAAACCCTATAGTACAATTAAGCAAGGACCCATACTATTGCCTGGTAAAACATGATTAAATGAAACTGTTGAACACAGAACAAAGCAAAGAAGATCGTGTATTTTTTTTTTAATACGCTAAGCTAAGCTAAGTCATTTCAGTCGTGTCCGACTCTGTGCGACCCCATAGACGGCAGCCCACCAGGCTCCCCCGTCCCTGGGATTCTCCAGGCAAGAACACTGGAGTGAGTTCCCATTTCCTTCTCCAGTGCATGAAAGTGAAAAGTGAAAGGGAAGTCGCTCAGTCATGTCTGACTCTTCGCGACCCCATGGACTGCAGCCTACCAGGCTCCTCCATCCATGGGATTTTCCAGGCAAGAGTACTGGAGTGGGGTGCCATTGCCTTCTCTGTTAGCCAATGCCTACTTGTATTTAAAAACACTTCAAAAATAATCACATGCGAGTCTTTCCTTACACTCACTATTCCCCAGGTTGATGCAAATGCCCTTTCCTTTGTGCTTCCCTCATACCCTGTACATTCCCTGGTCATAGCTCCTGACACATAGTACCATGGTATCGTTGAGCTGTTTCTCCTTCAGGCTCTAAATTCCTTAAGGAAAAAGATCATGACTTCCTTGACTTTATAATCGCAGGAACTGACAAATATCAGATCATCTCCTAACCTACCAAATAAATGCTTATGAGTGAACAAATAGATTATTTAACTTGTCTGAACCAGACACCTGCATGATAGCCTAGTTCCTTGAGCTAGATAGCTTATGAGGTATTCATTTCATCAGAGGATGGCCCAAAATAGAATTGACCAAGACTCAGAGCCTCACAGGCTCAGAAATACTGAATAAACATGTAGGCAGTTGCAAAAAGGGATGTCCAAGCAACAGACAAGAGTAGAAATATAGTCTGTAAGCCACAGAATAAAGTCACAGTCAATGAGCATTATCTGTTCTCTGAAGGAACTGACACCAGGAAAAGGCAGTAGATAAAAATTTAAGGTCATGGTGCCAACAGCATGTAAGAGAAACCTTGATATGGGAATTAGAATGCAGCATCAAGACTAGAAAATAAGTCAAGGCCACTGTCCCCAACTGTCTCATATTCTGGGCAAAGACACAAGACAAAAACTTGAACACATGGGACATGACAGTATATACTGGAACTTTGATACAGAGATAGACTTGGCTATAAAAATAGAAAGCAAATTCCTAGAAGCATGTTATCTTTCACCCAAGCTCCAATCACATTCCTAAATGTTTGTGTCATTCCCTACTGCCATACCCAGATAGCTACTTTAGAGCTATCGCTGTGTGAGACAAACAAATTCACCTAACTATAGTAACTCTTACACAACCAAAAAATATTGTTCAAAAGTCAGTTTACCAACGATTGATTTTATTGTTGAGATAAAAATCTGTTAAATACCTTTTTAAGAAAGAAAATGGCATATTTTCATCGTAGCACTAATTCAGTAATTTATTTGAAAAAACTTACAATTATCTAAACTTTGAAACTTTTATTATAAAGGATAAATTTTTAGAACAATGAATAAGTAAAAACAGAAAGAAAAAAGATAACATATAAAATACATTTAAAAGGTAATTGGAAACAGTAGGGAATTCCCTGGCAGTCCCAGTAATTAGGACTTTACATTTTCATTGCTGTGGCCCAGTTGAAGAACAGAGATGCTGCAAGCCACATGGTACGGCCCAAAGGAAAAAAAAAAAAAAAAAAAACACTGTTGGCCATAAATGTTCCAAACAGATATGATGTAGTTATTGGTGTAGCTATAGACATTAGTCTTTATGTGTGAAGTTGAATTGGATATTATATCCATCTCAATTCATATATTAATACAGGTGAGGGTCATACAGTGAAATGTGGGGTCATGGGGCCAAGCTGAAAGTTACAGAATGTTTGCCAAAAGCAGCTGAAAACTTTGTACCCTTATAAAAAGATGTAGGCAAGGTAAAGGTGAATACTTAAGAGGCAGTGTATAGCTCAGGCATGAAAGGTCAGACAAAGCCATCAACAGGAGGATGAGTTCCAGAGTCAAAAAGTAGGAGAAACCAATTTGGAAACGGTAGGAGAATGCAATTTGGAAAAAATTGTGCAAGATTCACTTGACAAATATTTGTTGAGAATCTCTGTTAGTCTGGCATTGTGCCAGACACAGGAGTACAATGATGAACAACACCAAAAAAACAAGCATTAAAGTTACAAATTCTGCCCTCATCTGAAACTTATAATCTAATCAACAAGAGAAATAACTTATGAAAGAATTACACGTGATGTTAGGAGAACATCTAATCAGGCAGTATTGATCCAATCAATGGAGTCAGGGAGAATTTCTGCAAAGATTCAGCTGAGATTTGAAGGAAGAATGGGCTTTAATTAGGCCAGAGATGGGGTGGAGGGAGCATTAAGAGAACATTCTGGAAAGCAGAAACAACTTAGTGCCTGTCTGAAGCTGAATGGCCAGTGTGGTGATGGAAAACTTAGGCCACAGTGTTTAAACAATAAGAAGCCATTGTAGGGTTTTAATTTGGGGGAGGATAATAACAGATTTATTTGAAAAAATTTAGGAGAATAGGTTGAAAGTGGCCAGAAGTAAGGAAACCAGAGTGAAGGCCAGTGCAATCATTCAGTTGCGAGCTGATGATAGCTTGGATTAGGAAAAAGTAGACTGATTTAAGAGATATACTTAGGAAGAAAAATAATTAGGACTTGAATTTTGTATTGAATATGGACAGTGAGGCATAGCAAGGTATAAAAGATAGTATCATGGTATCCTGGCTTGCAGAAAATGAAAGACGCTGCCATTCAGTGAAACAAGGAACATTAAATAAAGATCAGGTTGTTGGGGTTTTGCAGGGAGGGGGAAAGGGTTGTGGTTTAGTCGTTCAGTCATGTCTGACTCTTTGCGACCCCATGGACTGCAGCACACCAGGCTTCCCTATCTCCAGGAGTTTGCTCAAATTCTTGTTCATTGAGTCAGTGATGCTATGTAACCATCTCATCCTCTGCCACCCTCTTCTTTTGCTTTCGATCTTTCTCAGCAACAGGGTCTTTTCCAATGAGTTGGCAGTTCGCATCAGGTGGCCAAAGTATTGGAGCTTCAGCTTTAGCATCAGTCCTTCCAATGAATATTCAGGGTTGATTTCCTGTAGGACTGACTGGTTTGATCTCCCTGCAGACCAAGGGACTCTCAAGAGTCTTCTCCAGCAGCACAGCTCAAAAGCATCAGTTCTTTGGCACCCAGCTTCTTTATGGTCCAAATCACGCATCTGTACATGACTCCTGGAGAAACCATATCTTTGACTATACAGACCTTAATCAGCAGTGATGTCTCTGCCTTTTAATATGTTGTCTATATTTGTCATAGCTTTCCTTCCAGGGAGCAAATGACTTTTAATTTCCTGTCAGTAATCACTGTCCACAGTGGTTTTGGAGCCCAAGATAATAAATTCTATCACTGTTTCCACTTTTCCCCCTTCTATTTACCATGAAGTGATAGGACCGGATGCCATTGAGGAGGAAAGTTAAAATTTTGCTAACTATAAGCAATAGGCCCTTATCTCATGGAATGAGGCCTTTAGGCTCACTCAGTTAGCAAACTCTTATCTCAGGCCTCCAGGCCGACCCCCTCAGGGACCCCTTAGAGAGGCTGTTTGTTTTTTCCTCAGGGACTTTCCAGGAGAGTGTTTTTCTGAGAATTAGCTAACCATTGAAATGTGGTAATGAGGTCTAACATTTCGATCAGCTGTTTCAACCTGATAAGCATACGAACCTATCCACGTAAAGGTCAAAACCTGCCCACCAATCGGGCGCTCCCCACCCTACCTGCACCTGTTTGTAACTCATATGCTTAAATACTGCTCTGTAACCACTGTTCAGGGTTCGTTCGT
>SJYX01001623.1:239561-298037 GCA_006410675.1 Oreotragus oreotragus | reverse complement strand
GATTCCAGCTTGTGATTCATCCAGCCCAGCACTTCTCAAGATGTACTCTGCATAGAAGTTAAATAAGCAGGGTGACAATATGCAGCCTTGAGGTACTCCTTTCCTAATTTTTAACCAGTCCTTTGTTCCATGCCTGGTTCTCACTGTTGCTTCTTGACCTGCATACACATTTCTCGAGAGACAGATAATAAGGTGGCTTGGTATTCCCATCACTTAATGAATTTTCCACAGCTTGTGATCCACACAAAGACTTTAGCATAGACAATGAAGCAGAAGTAGATGTTTTTCTGGAATTCTCTTGCTTTTTCTATGCATCAACTAATGTTGGCGATTTGATCTCTAGTTACTCTGCCATTTCTAAACTAGCTTATACATCTGAAAGTTCTTGGTTCACTTACTACCGAAATTTAGTTTGAAGGATTTTGAGCATAACCTTGCTAGTATGTGAAATGAGAGCAATTGTATAGTAGTTGGAACATTCTTTGGCATTGCCCTTCTTTGGGATTGGAATGAAAACCGGCCTTTTCCAGTCCTGTGGCCACTGCTGAGTTTTCCAAATTTGCTGGCATATTGAGTGCAGCTCTCTAACAGCATCATCTTTTAGGACTTGAAACAGTTCAACTGGAATTTTGTCACTTCCACTAGGTTTGTTTGTAGTAATGCTTCCTGAGGCCCACTTGACCTCACACTCCAGAATGTCTGGCTCTAGGTCCATGACCATACCATCATCATTATCCTGGTCATTAAGGCCATTTTTGTGTAGTTCTTCCCTGTGTCCTTGCCACCTCTTCGTATCTCTTCTGTTTCTGTTAGGTTATTACCATTTCTGTCCCTTATTGTGCCCATCCTTACATGAAATGTTCCCTTGATATCTCCGGTTTTCTTGAAGACATCGTTAGTCTTTCCCACTCCATTGTTTTCTTCTATTCCGTTGCATTGTTTATTTATTTATCTCTCCTTGCCATTCTCTGGAACCCTGTATTCAATTGGGTTTATCTTTCCTTTTCTCCTTTGCCTTTCACTTCTCTTTTTTTCTCAGCTATTGTAAAGCCTCCTTAGGAAACTACTTTGCCTTCTTGCATTTCTCTTTCTTTGGGATGGTTTTGGTCACCACATCCTGTACAGTGTTATGAATTTCTGCCCATAGTTCTTCAGACACTCTGTCTACCAGATCTAATAATCACTTGACTCTATTCATCACCTCCACTGTATAATCAAAAGGGATTTTATTTAGGTCATACCTGAGTAGCCTAGTGGTTTTCCCTATTTTCTTCTATTTAAGCCTGAATTTTGCAAGAAGGAGCTCATGATCTGAGCCACAGACAGCTCTTGGTCTTGTTTTTGTTGGCTGTACAGAGCTTCTCCATCTTCAGCTGCAAAGAATATAATCATCTGATTCAGTATTGACCATCTGGTGATGTCCATGTATAAGTTGTCTCTTGTGTTGTTGGAAGAGGGTGTTTGCTATAAGTGTATTTTCTTGTCAAAACTCTGGTGCCTTAGCTCTGCTTTATTTTGCACTCCAATGACAAACTTGCCTGTTCCTCCAGGTATCTCTTGACTTCCTACTTTTGCATTCCAATCCCCAATGATGAAAAGCACGTCTCTTTTTGGTGTTAGTTCTAGAAGGTCTTATAGGTCTTCATAAAATCATTCAGCTTCTTCAGCATCAGTGATTGGAGTATAGACTTGGACTGCGGGGATGTTGAATGGTTTGCCTTGGAAAAGAACCAAAATCATTTTGTCACTTTTGAGATTACTTCCAAGTACTGCATTTCAGACTCTTCTGTTGACTATGAAAGCTACTCTATTTCTTCTAAGGGATTCTTACCCACAGTAGTAGATATAATGGTCATCTGAATTAAATTCACCCATTCTCATTCGCATTTTAGTTCACTGGTTCCTAAAATGTTGATGTTCACACTTGCCATCTCCTCCTTGACCACATCCAGTTTACCTTGCTTCACAGAGTTAACATTCCAGGTTCCTATGCAACATTGTTCTTTACAGCACTGGGCTTTACTTTCACCACCAGCCACTTCCACAACTGAGTGTCATTTCCTGTTTGGACTACCCTCTTCATTTTTTCTGGAGCTGTTGCTAATTGCCCTCTGTTCTTCTCTAGGGGCACATGGGACACCTTCTGACCTGGGGGCTCATCTTCTGGTGTCATATCTTTTTGCATTTTCATACAGTTCATGGGGTTCTGGAGGCAAAAGTACTGGAGTAGTTTGCCATTCCCCCTTCCAGTGGACCACATTTTGTCAGAGCTCTCCACCATGACCTGTCAGTCTTGGCTGGCCCTTCACAGCATGGCTCATAGCTTCACTGAGTTATGAAAGTCCATTCAGTTTAGACTCATGGAGTTTGAGGTGCCTTTGAGATAAGCAATGATATGTCTATTTGAGTATCAAATAGGCCTGTAAATATGTGAGCTACAGAAGTATGGGCCAGAGATGAGATGAGTCATCTAGATGGGGAATCCCCCACCTGCTCCTTGTTACAACATAGTGGACAGGACAGTCATACCTGAACAATGCGGTCAATCCCATTCATCCATTCATCACATCTGTATAACCAGCAACATGATAAAAGACCTTGAAGACTCAGCAGTTATTTGTTTGCTAAGGACAAGTCTTGGTGATTACTGTGGACCATGTCAGCAATAATATATAATTCAATCACATATAGAAATATCTTTAAAATTGTTGTTGTTTAGTTGTTATTTCGTGTTCTACTCTTTGCAACCCCAATGACTATAGCCCATCAGGTTCCTCTGCTCATGGGATTTCCCAGGCAAGAGTATTGGAATGGGTTGCCATTTCCTCCTCCAGGGGATCTTCCCAACCCAGGGATCGAACCAGAGCCTCCTGCATTGGCAGGCGGATTCTTTACTGATGAGCAACCAGGGAAGCCCACAGAAGAGAGGTTTCCCTGACCAGGGATCGAACCCTGGCTGCAGTGGTGAGAGCACTGAGTCCTACCACTAGACCACCAAGGAACGTCAGGTTGTCTTTAATATACTGCTGCTGCTACTGCTAAGTCACTTCAGTCGTGTCCGACTCTGTGTGACCCCATAGACGGCAACCCACCAGGCTCCCCCATCCCTGGGATTCTCCAGGCAAGAACCCTGGAGTGGGTTGCCATTTCCTTCTCCAATGCATGAAAGAGAAAAGTGAAAGTGAAGTCGCTCAGTCTGTCCGACTGTTAGCGACCCCATGGACTGCAGCCCACCAGGCTACTCCGTCCATTGGATTTTCCAGGCAAGAGTACTGGGGTGGGGTCCCATTGTCTTTAATATATCTATACTTTATTGACTTTTAAGGGCTTCCCTGATAGCTCAATTGGTAAAGAATCTGCCTGCAATGCAGGAGACACTGGTTCAATTCCTGGGTCAAGGATTTGCTGGAGGAGGGATAGGCTACCCACTCCAGTATTCTTGGGCTTCCCTTGTGGCTCAGCTGGTGAAGAATCCTCCTATAATTTGAAGTTCAATCCCTAGGTTGGGAAGATCGCCTGGAGAAGGGAAAGCCTACCCACTCCAGTATTCTGGCCTAGAGAATTCCATGGACTACAGTCCATGGGGTCACAAGGAGTCGGACACGACTGACCCACTTTCACTTACTGAATTTAAAAGTGTAATATTCATTTTATGATCATATTTTCCTCAACATTAAGATTCAAGTTTCACTTATTGCTTAAAAAAATAAGTGCCTTTTAAAGCAATATTAAAGCAGTTTTTCACTTTGCTGTACACATGAAACTAACAACATTGTAAATCAACTATACTCAATAAAAAATCTTTTAAAATAGAAATAAAAAATGAAACAAATTGGGAAAAAATTTTTAAATAAATAAATAAATCAGTTTTTAAAATCATTTATGCTTATTTTTTCCTGCATTTGTTTTGTGTGACACTTAAAACAAGAGCTATGCTCATCAGATAATTACTAGTGGTTTTCCACCAAAATATATATAACAAAATTAAGAAAAAATATCTAACAGAACCGAGAAAATACACATTTTCCTTCTTTAAAACAGATAAATTCATATTTTACCAAAATCTACATTTAAGAAAAATTGTATTGACTTCCTTTTGTGTAATGACTGATATGTTTTTCTCATTTTAGTAAGCCATTATTTTTCAAATGAAAATTATATATGCCAGAGCCGGGAATTGAGCCAGGATCAGGCAATTTCCAGGAGGTATGAAAAAGTGCTTAGACATGCATTTCTTTTCTACAAGTCAGCATTCTTCCTCCTTCCAATTAATAATCGTCTAGCACCTTCCATCCACTTCCATAGATGACTGCCTTTAGGCCTACTTTCTAAATATCAGATTAAAGCTGGAGAAAGCCTTTTCACTGATTATTCAGGCTATCTTTTAAAGTGCATGGTAGACCATTTGAGGTCCAACATTTCTGTATCTTATTATAGTAGATGTAAATTTACTGTATGAAATTTGTGGAATCTAAATAGCAGATTTCACTTAATAGACACAAGGGATGGTAGTAAATTAATAGTTGAAGCATTTTGTTATCAAAATCAACAGGCCAAGAAGCACATACTGCCTTTTGGAATCAAGCCCAAGTGTGACACATAGTTTTACCTTAAACCATTAGTAATTTTAACCTTCCTTAATTGCATTTTGGAACAGAATAGAAATGGAACCTACTCAAGAATAAGTCTATGTAGACTAAGAACCGGGGGCTTCCCTGGTGGCTCAGAGGTTAAAGCGTCTGCCCATAATGCAGGAGACCCAGGTTCAGTCCCTGGGTCGGGAAGATCCCCTGGAGAAAGAAATGGCACCCCACTCCAGTATTCTTGCCTAGAGAATCCCATGGACGGAGGAGCCTGGTAGGCTACAGTCCACGAGGTAGCAAAGAGTCGAACACAACTGAGCAACCTCACTTTCACTTTCAGACTAAGAACTAAGATTCCCTACTGATCCCTTTGGACATTTAACTTGAAATTCTTGGCATAGAAATAAAATTAAATTCTAGAGCTGCAAGAAAAAAATTTGATAATGTTCTCTAATCTCTGTAAAACCACAAAACCTTGGTTCTGCTTAGATAGTATTCTAAAATTGGAATGTAATTATCGTTGTATACTTGACTTATATCAAGAGTCCTATTGTAAATATTTGCATGTGTGCACACTCAGTCATATCTCACTCTTTGTGACCCCATGGATATAGCCCACCAGGCTCATATCCATGGGATTATCCTAGCAAGAATACTGGAGTGGGTTGCCATTTTCTCCTCCAGGGGATCTTACTGATCCTGGGATCATACCTGAGTCTCCTGCTTGACAGGTGGATTCTTCACCACTGAGCCAGCTGGCAAGCCCTATCATAACTACTTAATGTACATTAAATAAAATGTTAGAAAATTCATCAGTTTATAAGTACCAGTACAGTTCAGCTATTCTTGCCCTTGGACCACTTTTTGCAGTTCTACATGATCCTATAAAATAAGTAAATCAGCTTTTTATTGGAATATAATTGTTTTACAATGTTGTGTTAACTTCTGCTGTATAATGAAGTGAATCAGCCATATTCATACATAAATCCCCTCTTCTTCCACCCCTTCCACCCCTCCCATCCCACCTCTCTAGGTCATCACGGAGCGCTGAGCTAAGCTCCCTGTGCTGTATAGCAGCTTCCCACTAGCTACCTATTTTCCACATGACAGTGTGTATATGTCAATCCCAATCTCCCAATTCGAGTCACTCTCTCCTTCCCCTCTTGTATCCACGTGTCCATTCTCTGTATCTGCATCTCTATTTCTGCCTTGAAAGTAGGTTCATCGGTACCATTTTTCTAAACTCCACATATATGCATTAATACACAATATTTTTCTCTTTCTGACTTACTTCACTCTGTATGACAGACTCTAGATCCAGCCACATCTCTTCAAATGATCCTATTTCACTCCTTTTAGTGGCTGAGTAATAGTCCATCGTATATTTTGTACCACATCTTCTTTATTCATTCACCTGTCATTGGACATTTAGATTGTTTCTATGTCCTGGTTATTGTAAACAGTGCTGCAATGAACATTGGGGTACATGTGTCCTTTTGAGTTATGGTTTTCTCAGAGTATATGCCCAGTAGTGGGATTGCTGCATCGTATGGTAGTTCAGTGTTTCGTTTTTTGAAAAATCCCACCATTGGTGGGATTGTATGTAGCAAACGGTATGGACTAAGACACTTTAATCAAGCAGACCTCACTGTGGATTAGCTCCCCTGTTATTCTCGTAGCACACACTTTCCACTAGAATGTAAAATTGTTCTGTGAGAGCAGACTGTGTCTGTCTCCTTCACCATGGTTAATCCTAATCAATTCTTCATTTTCATCATCAAGATTGGTTAAAGAAACCCTTCTGTTACTGCATGGGTGTGTGTGTGTTTAAATGTACCACAGTCTCTAGTGTGTGTTTAAGTATTAATAGTTCAGCAAAAAAAAAAAACCCTGGAGGCAAGCAACTGAGAAGGAGTTTGAATCCTTTGCTCTGACAGTTACTAGTTACCTAATTAATTAGTTAAGTGACCCTGAGAAAAGCTGTTAATTTTTGTGTTGATTGAGTTCCTTCTATCTGTTAAACGATAGTAACACCATCCTCTTCAGGATCTGGATGAATTACATAAAGCCTGACATCCAGTAGGTGCCCAATGAAAGTCTGTTTTTATCTTTTCTGCTTGCCCTCTTTGTTAAACCCATAATTGAAAAATAAAATTTTAGGAGGTACAAAACAAGCTTTAGTATTAAGTGAAATGGTTTGACCAAAGTGGTAAATCTCAAAAGATGATGAGTAGATTATGAAAGGCATGGTTGCCCAGGTATCCACGTCCTAATTAAAACACAGTCAAGATTGACTTGTTCATACTGTTCAAGAGAGCCTCATGTATTTCTCTTAATCCTGTCTTTATTTATAATCTGCAAAAGGACAAATTACCACCAAAGATATATTTTGAACTATATTGAACTATATTCAACTATGGAGCAAACTGTGTGGGCAAAGTTAATTTAAACATCGCAGATAAATAAAATATAATTTAATTTATCTTAATGCCCCTCTCTACAAATACAGATTAAGAGGTAAATGTCATGATAATTCTGAAGGTCTGGATCAGTGGTTCTCGATTAGAACCCTGTCAAAAGTCAAGTAAGAAAAAAATATCACTATATTCCAACCATATACACCCTTTGCAACAGTTCTTGGGAACCTAGAAAGAGACTCTAGTGTAGAAGAAAAAGCCAAGGCTATTAGAAGTGGTGGGCAGTACAGCAAGCAGACCCAACTCAACCCAAGGCAAACCCAAACTATCAGCTAGATATTGACTAAAATAATTACTTGAAATGACAAATATGACCTTAATATGTACTATAGGTTTTGGAGATGGCAATGGCACCCCACTCCAGTACTCTTGCCTGGGAAATCCCATGGACGGAGGAGCCTGGTAGGCTGCAGTCCATGGGGGTCTCTAAGAGTCGGACACGACTGAGCGACTTCCCTTTCACTTTTCACTTTCATGCATTGGAGAAGGAAATGGCAGCCCATTCCAGTGTTCTTGCCTGGAGAATCCCAGGGACAGAGGAGCCTGGTGGGCTGCCGTCTATGGGGTTGCACAGAGTCGGACACGACTGAGCAACTTAGTAGCAGCAGCAGCACTATAGGTTTAATTGGGTTGTTTTGTTTTGTTTTTGAGTAAATAAGGTTTTTTTCCCTTGAAATAATTTGGTAAATTTCTTTTTGGAAAGCATGCATTTCATCTGTTTTCAAATTTATTGATATGAGGATTCACAGTGGTTTTAATCATCTTTGTAATCTCTACTGTAGCTCTAGTTATTACCCCTTTTCATTTCTAATCATTCATATCCTTTTTTGTTAGTAATTATACCAAAGGATTATTTGTTTTAATAGTCTTTTCTAAAAACAACATTTGATTTTATTATCCTCTGTAAAGTATTTTTGTTTCCTGTTATCAGTTCTTGATTTTTATTATTTCTCCCTTCAGTTTTGAGTTAGTTCTTATTTTCATTCTAACTTCCTTCCCTTCTCACTTTGTTTCTTAATTTTCCACCTTATCTCTTTTCTAATACAAGTATTTACAGTTGTAAATATTCCTCAAGGAACTATTTTAGCTGCAACTCCCAAGCTATACAGGGTTTTCATTATTACTCCATTTTGAGTATTTTTAAATTTTTATTTTGATTTATAATTTGTCTCATGAATTATTTAGAAGTATGCCTTTTAATTTCCAAATCTATGAAGTCTTATCTGTTTTTTATTTCTAACTTAGTAATATTGAGGTCAGAAACAGTTCCTGTCTTCTGCTAAGTAAATTTAAACAGAGCTATCTTTATGTCAAGGTCCTCAGCATGATGCCATTCAACTATCCTACCTTATGTACCTCTATTCCCCAAAACACACATCTTGACCCTGTCAGGCCAGGGTGATTAAGCAACTTTATGCTCATTCCTGCCTCCATGTCTCCATTTATTTTTAATTGGGTGAACTGAAATCCTCTTTTCATCAGTGAACGTGTTTTTTGTATCATGATCGTTAAGCTGCTTCCCTAGTTGCCTTTCTCCCCTTGATGTATTATTTTTAAATCCTTAGATTGTTTATTTTGGAGCTCCCTTAGGGTTCTTCTAAAATTTTTACATGTTTTAAAATTTTAAACTTATGTTAAGATTTTAGATTCAACAATGGATTTATGTAAATATAACTTTCCTCTATGTGCTTTTTTTCACATACTTTGATGTTTGTGTCATGTTGCATTGATAGTCAATGGAAAGAATAAGTGTTTTTTAAATCTGTATTTGAGTGAAGTTTTTTCCCCCAGTGCTTCCTAAGCCTATTTTCTTCGTTTTTTCCTTTTCCGACTCTCTGCTCCTTTCACCAGAGAACAGTAATATTTTTGAGAACTAACTACATAGCATACACACACTAAGTTCTTTACTCATATTCTTATTTAATCATCAGCAAAGTTCTGTCTGAGAAGCATTATAATTACTCCTATTGCAGATGAGGAAGCTGAAGCAGAAACCTGTAAGTGACTTTTTCAAGGTCACACAGTTAAAATATAGTGAAGACAGTTTGAACCTGGACCCATCTGACGATGGAGCCAAAGGGCTTAAGTACCACCCCACACTGATTTCAAGAGTTTCTGGATTCTCTAAGCATTGGGATGGTTGCCAGGTAACTAAGCAAAGAGCATATTGAATTGGAACCAGTTCAGTGCTCTTCTAAGATATTCTCAAGATTAAATTCAGTAATTAGGCTCTTATACAATACCAAGAGAAAATTTCTTTTGGTAATGTAGATAGGTAATCAGTGAAATAAGCACTACCATATGCTATCTTTGATGAATGTTTCAGTCAAAATGTGTAAGCAGAGTACAAGGAAGAAATGCACTCTTCATATAAGAACAAGTTCTTGAGAAGAAAAGATTTTTCTTTTAGAGTTTAGTGCTTATTAAGATCTTTATAACTGAAATTTAACTAAGAATAAAGTTTATAATATACTGGACACTTGGTAAAAGAAGGATTTCTACTGCATAAAAGATAAATAATACCTTAGATGTCCCTTTTTGTTTCTCCCTTCTTCCTTCCAACACTATTCACTAACTCACCTGACACTGAATCATCAGGAATCTTTCATGCCTGTACACAGAAGGCGGTACATCTCCTTCCCCTCTTTTCCCCACCTTTCACATTTTAAAAGCATTGGAAAATGTTTTTCTATACTAATAATAGCTGCCATTTAATAAACATCCACTAGATGCCATGCATTGTTAAACAATGTTTGTATTATCTCCAGTTTTCACACCTTTTCTTACAGATAAGAAATCAATACCCAGAAAAATGGTTCTTTGATTTACCCAAGGTCACAAACCTCTAACCAAATGGGATAGTGATTATAGTTAGAAGGATGATTAGTTAAGATATTATTTGCCATTAATCACACAGAATTGGGATGCATACCCAAATGCGTTTGGCAACTAATATATGTTGCCACCCAAACTGTTTGACTCTGAAAAGCCAAAAATAGGATCTCAGCAACTTGATTCTTGAAGTGACACTAAAATTCATTAACCTTATATGAGACATTAAATTGATATTGTCAAATCTTAGTTTCCTAAAATTTACTTTTTATTCTGTAATTTATTTTCTCAGGAGTAGTATATACATATAAGTAATATAACTAAACTTTAGATTATAAGAAAATATCCAGTACTAAAATATTATGAATATAAGATATAAAGTCCTGGGGATGTAATATACAACATTATGGCTGTAGTTTAAAAAAAATACTGTATTGATACATTTGAAAGTTGCTAAGTGAGTCAGTTGTATACCTGTGGCGGATTCATGCCAATGTTTGCCAAATCCAATACAGTACTGTAAAGTAAAATAAAGTAAAAATTTTTTTAAATAATAAATAAATAAAATAAAAGTTTTCATCAAAAGGAAAAAAATTTGTAATTATATAAACTGATGGATGGTAACTAAACTCATGTAATAATCATATCACAATATATATGTCAAGTAATTCTGCTGTACACCTTGAACCTATACAGTGTTGTATATCAGTTNGTAAAAATTTTTTTAAATAATAAATAAATAAAATAAAAGTTTTCATCAAAAGGAAAAAAATTTGTAATTATATAAACTGATGGATGGTAACTAAACTCATGTAATAATCATATCACAATATATATGTCAAGTAATTCTGCTGTACACCTTGAACCTATACAGTGTTGTATATCAGTTATACTGCAACAAACCTGAAAAAAAGAAAAAATATTGCAAATATAAATTCTGACCCCTTTATGCTATCATTTTAAGAATTAATAAGTTAAATTATTTAAATGCCATTTATGAACACAACAAAAGCACTATGGTTAGAAATGAAAATTCTTTTGTTATGAAATTAACAAGTAAATTATTTATTCCAGCTAATAAGGTAAACTGTAAGAATTTTCTCCTACCACTGAATTTATTTAGTTATCCTGGCTGAGAATTCTTAGAGTAGTTGGAAATGTTTCTGTTCTGATGACACAGTTGCCTACAATAGTTTTGTTATTTATTCCCAGGAAACATATCCAGGAAGCAAAAATCAAATCATATTTGAAAACTTTGTTTCTTGTGCATATTATATTATAAAACTGATTAGATATTAAAATCTATTATAATAAAAAGGACATGAAATCAAAATTTAAATGAATCAATTTTACCTTACTATTATTTAGAATCTTATAACTAAATATTTGACCGTTTATACTAGAAGCATTATGACAATATATTAATATCTTGTCTGTGACTAACCAATATTTTCCATTACACAGAAAATAATCATATTAGTTTTGTTTACAGGGGATTTTAAGAACTAAACTTCCTCCTGTTTAATTTCAATCTCTAAGACTTTTTTTTTGCTTAGACTAGTAATTGTGTATTAGACAATATAATGGTTTCATTCATTCATATTTCATGACTCAATCAATTCAGCAGAAATTCATTGAGCATCATTGACAAGGCACTGCTAAGCTTGAAGGAAGGATAAAAGGATGAGTAAGACTTTGAAAGAGACATGGTAGCAGCAAAGTAAGATCAATACTGTAATAAAAGTATAAAGTGCTATGTAATCACAGTATGGGAACATTTAATTCCCACTGATTACATGTGTAATGGGAAAGTTAAAAAAGAAAGTTAATATTGAATGTGCTCAGTCATTCAGTCATGTCTGACTCTTTTCGGCCCCCTGGAATGTAGCCTGCCAGGTTCCTCTGTCCATGGAATTTTCCAGGCAAGAATACTGGAGTGGGGTGTCATTTCCTACTCCAGGGGATCTTCCTGACCCAGGGATCGAACCCACATCTCTCACCTCCCCTGCACTGGCCAGTGGATTCTTTATCACTGCTGCTGCTGCTGCTAAGTCACTTCAGTCGTGTCCGACTCTGTGTGACCCCATAGACTAGTGCCACCTAATACCTACATTGAAAGTGTCCCAGGTCTTTTTCTATAAATGCTATTTTATTCAATCCTTAGCAAATTGACAGATACTTTTAAATTATCTTAGTTTGTCAGAAACAGACTCACAGACTTAGAAAATGAAACTTATGGTTACCAAAGGGGAAAGGTAGAGGGGGATAAGTTGGGAGTTTGGGAAAGACGTATGCACACTTAAAATAGATGACTAGACGGGCTTCCCAGATGGCGCAGTGGTAAAGGACGCGGGAGATGCGGGTTCAGTCCCTGCCCGGAGGAAATGGCACCCACTCCAGTACTCTTGCCTGGGAGATCCCATGGACAGAGGAGCCTGGTGGGCTGCAGTCCATAGGGTCGCAAAGAGTGGCACACAACTGAGCGACTAAGCATGCTAAGCATGCGAGCAAGGGAATAGATAATAGCCCAGGGATAGTAGATACTAGCACAGTGCTCAATATTCCGTAGTAACCTAAATGGGAAAAGAATATGAGATACATGTATATGTATAGCTGAAAAAAATTAGCTTCATTTTTGAAGGACTCTGAATTTTTTTTTATTATCTGTCATATATGATGCCTTTTCTTCTTTCAATATCTGTGATATATGATGCCTTAAATTCAAGTGAAAAATAGAAATCTTGTCCCAAAATCAATAAGACTAAAATTCTATCGGTTCTTAGAAAGCAAGATTAGTATGGCTTGAATGGAACGAAGCAGAGCCAAAGCAACAGTGTGCCCCGCTGATCACTCAGGCCCAGCACCCCTCCTCCCTCCCACGTCTGGGTGGAATGTGCCTAAACTTTGCAGCTCCTCTTGCACCTGTACTGAAGAAGCATCTTGAGGAATTACTTAGCAATACACAGCTTCTGGGGCTTTGCACACCTGTCTCCTCTGCCTAGAAGCTTTCTTCCCCATCCTGTCTGTGATATTATCTGGTGACTCTGCTTTCATGTCTAATCTTGGACATCACCTCCTCTGAGTCTCAGCCATAGATACACACCCTTGCTGAATTAAGGATCCCTCCTCAGTTCTCTATTTGCATCCTGTTCTAACCTCATTGTAGGGGCTTCCCTGGTGGTTCAGAGGTTAAAGCGTTTGACTGCAATGTGGGAGACCTGGGTTCGATCCCTGGATTGGGAAGATCCCCTGGAGAAGGAAATAGCAACCCACTCCAGTATTCTTGCCTAGAGAATCCCATGGACAGAGGAGCCTGGAGGGCTACAGTCCATGGGGTTGCAAAGAGTCGGACAAGACTGAGTGACTTCACTTTCACTAACCTCATTGTAGTCCTTTTCTCTACAAGTCTGCCACCTCATTGTAGTCCTTTTCTCTACAAGTCTGCCACCACCTGGCAGGCAGAAATGGTATTTTATTTTGCCCAGTCCCTACTACTACTACTAAGTTGCTTCAGTCGTGTCAGACTCTGTGCAACCCCACAGATGGCTGCTGCTGCTGCTAAGTCACTTCAGTCGTGTCCGACTCTGTGTGACCCCATAGACGGCAGCCCACCAGGCTCTCCCGTCCCTGGGATTCTCCAGGCAAGAATACTGGAGTGGGTTGCCATTTCCTTCTCCAATGCATAAAAGAGAAAAGTGAAAGTCAAGTCGCTCAGTCTGTCCGACTGTTAGCGACCCCATGGACTGCAGCCCACCAGGCTACTCCGTCCATTGGATTTTCCAGGCAAGAGTACTGGGGTGGGGTGCCATTGCCTTCCCCGCCATAGATGGCTAGCACAGTAATATTATATCATAGGTGCTTATTATAGACTGAAGTGTTGTTCAGTTGCCAAATGTGTCCAATTCTTTGTGACCAGTTCTTAGCAACGGATTGAAGTGTGACCCATTGAAACAAGAGATATGTGGAAGTCCTAATCCCCAGTACCATCGAACTGTGACCTTATTTGGAAATAGAATCAAGGAGAAAAAGCAATGTGACAACGAAAGCAGAGATTGGAGTTATACAGCTTCAAACTAAGGAATGCCACAGATTTCCAGCAAATGATCAGAAGCTAGGAAGAGGCAAAGAAGGGTTCCCCTACAGGTTTCAGAGGGAGCATGGCCCTGCTACAGTTTTATTTTGGACTTCTAGCCTTCAGAACTGTGTGACAATAAATATCCGTCATTTTAAGCCACCTGATTTTTGATAATTTGTTACTGAGTCATAAGAAAGTAGCACAACACCTTTGAATGGATGACCTAGAACTTTTCCCTGGCTGTGACAAATCTGTCCATTCTCCGTTTTATTTTCCTTCTAGCTTTGATCTAAGCTTCTCTCACTGTACTTGGGCGTTTGAAGCTATGAGTTTCATTTGTCAGATTCTCAGGTCTCTTCTCTTGTTCTCAAGTATTCTAGATGTGATTTTCTGTCTGGCCATCTCCAACACTGAACATTGTGGATTCTATGGGGAAAAAAATGTGTACCTATATTTGCCGCTTTGAATAGTTTGAAAAAAGCAAAGTGAAAGTGTTATTTGTTCAGTTGTGTCTTTGTGACCCTGTGGACTATAGCCCACCAGACTCTTCTGTCCATGGGATTTCCCCGGCAAGAATACTAGAATGGGTTGCCATTTCCTTCTCCAGGGCATCCTCTGATCCCAGGGATCAAACCTCGGTCTCCTGCATGGCAGGTGGATTCTTTACCACCTGAGCCACCAGGGAAACACTGTATACAGTCTGTATCTTGGTAAATCTTTGTGCCTACACTAATTTTTTTTTTTTTTTTTTTTTTTAAGAAAACTTACCTGAGCATATGCATGTCTCAATATCTAAGACAGAGGAACGATGGGGTGTGAGGCTCTGTTCTGTATACAAGCTGCTCAAGAAAGCCTTCATGCCATCGCAACATGAGCTGGCATGCTGTTTGAGCTGGCTGATGTGTCTTGCTACCTTTTAATGGCAATTTAGTGGAACGACCGATACCTTGGGTTTTGTTGTCAAGTAGAGTGGGTATCAAATCCAATCCTGCCACTTTAAAGCTTGCTGCTGCTACTGCTGCTAAGTCGCTTCAGTTGTGTCCGACTCTGTGTGACCCCATAGACGGCAGCCCACCAGGATCCTCCATCCCTGGGATTCTCCAGGCAAGAACACTGGAGTGGGGTGCCATTGCTTTCTCCGCTTTAAAGCTTAGGTAAATTATTTAACCTCAGTACTCTTCACATTCCTCATATGTAAAATGGATGACAGCAGTGTCAAACTTCCAACTTATTATAAGAAAATAATGATATAACACATATATCAAGCTTTTAGCATGGTTCATGTAATAAAATCAGTGAAAGCTATTGTTATATGGGCAAGAAAAATTCCCTCCATTTACGATCAAAATCAAATTTATTTTGTAAAGCAGCACCTCTGGAATAAAACTGAATTGTATAGATGAAAAGTATAAATCTATCATGGAAAACAACTGTTTATTTCTGCCCCAAAACACAAGAAGGAAAATGGAAAAAAATCCATCCCTCCTCCCATGAACACAAAGCTTTATTATTAAATCAAAAGACTCACCCACTTCTTTTTCTCTCTTTAAACAGGCTAAAAAGAGAGATGAAATTATCCAACTCTTAAGAAAACAAAGAGAAGAAAGGATCTTGGTGAGACTAATAGTGAGGCATTCAGATAAATCTTTGAGGGGTGGCAAATTCTGAGAGGTTTTATAGCTTTATCCTTTAAATCTTGATGCCCATGGTCCAGAGCCTTCTATGCTGGAGGTGGGGCAGGGCATAGATATCAGATAATTTGAGAATCCTTGATAAACCAAAAATATCTCCAGAGTGTGCAACTCTGCTGGCACAGAAATGGTGCTCTTGTCACTGGGCTTATTGTCACCTGTTATAAAGCTGTCAGATATTAACACGGGCTACTTCATTGCCAGTACATACAAACAAGTTCCATTCTGAGAGCACGTCTGTAAGTCCGACAAAGTTAGCCTAGGTACCCAATTAACACAATCAGCTATATAGTACTGTACTGTAATGAGTTTATAAGACTTTTCATACAAATAATACATTAAAAAATTAAGCATTTTTAATCCTACAGTACAGTTACCTTGAAAAACACAGTAGTATAGTACAGCAGCTGGCCTATAGGGGCTGGAGTTACTGACTGGAGGAGGAAGAGGTGGGAGACGGTAGAGCTGAAGGATCGTCAGCAACAGGAGATGGAGGGCGAGCTGCCATTTCATTCACACCTTTTGATTGAACATGTAAACATACATTTGTATCTTTGAAAGTTTGCAACTTGAAGGTTCACATGTAGGGGACTTACTGTATTTGTTTTATAATGATTGATCTTGCTTGGATCATACAAAAACAAATGCTAAATAAACAATATAAACAAACAATAAAAGCAATAGCATCCCATAGTCTCATGGATGTACAAACACACTCTCCTGAATGAACCCCAAATGCCTTAATCTGGACCATTTCTAACACCATAGTCTCCAGGTTTAAGAAGACAGTGATTATAAACTCTGTGATAATTTTACTTCAGATTTTTCTTAAGTAAGTAAATTTCAGTCACTGCAAGAAGTAAAAATTTTCCTTTTCGATGTTTGTTTTGTTTTAGAAAGAACTGATTTCCCTTCCGCATAAACCAAAAGGCAAAGGACACAAAGCAAAGTAAGTTTACCTCTGTCAAAAATAGTCTGACTTCCTGTTGCTATTGTTCAGTCGATCAGTTGTGTCCGGCTCTTTGTGACCCTATGAATTGCACCACACCAGGCTTCTGTGTACATCACTGCTTCTCTGAGTTTGCTCAAACCTATGTCCATTGAGTCAGTGGTACCATCCAACCATCACATCCTCTGTCGCCCCCTTCTCCCCTCTCCCTCAATTTTTCCCAGCATCAGGGTCTTTTCCAATAAGTCAGTTCTTTGCATCAGATAGCCAAAGTATTGGAGGGAGCTTCAGTTTCAGCATCAGTCTTTCTAATAAATATTCAGGGTTTGTTTCTTTTAGGATTGACTGGTTTGACCTCCTTGCTGTTCAAGGGACTGTCAAGAGCCTTCTCCAACACCACAGCTGGAAAGCATCAGTTCTTCAGCGCTCAGTCTTCTTTATGGTCCAACTCTCACATCCATACGCGACTGCTGGATAACCATAGCTTTGTTGGCAAAGTAATGTCTCTGCTCTTTTAAACACGGTCTAGGTTTGACACCGCTTTTCTTCCAAGGAGCAAGCGTCTTTTCATTTCGTGGCTGCAGTCACTGTCCACATTGATTTTGGAGCCCAAGAAAATGAAATCTGACACTGTTTCCACATTTTCCCCATCTATTTGCCATGAAGTGATAGGACTGGATACCATGACCTTAGTTTTTTGAATGTTGAGTTTTAAGCCAGCTTTTTCCACTCTCCTCTTTCACCTTTGTCAAAAGGCTCTTTAGTTCCTCTTCATTTTCTGCCATGAAGTGGTATCATCTGCATATCTGAGGTTGTTGATATTTCTCCCAACAATATTGATTTCAGCTTGTAATTCGTCTAACCCGGCATTTTGCATGGTGTACTCTGCTTAGAAATTAAATAAGCAGGGTTACAATATACAGCCTTGATGTACTCCTGTCCCAGTCTTGCACCAGTCCATTGTTCCATGTCTGGTTCTAACTGTTGCTTCTTGTCCTGCATACAGGTTTCTTGGGAGGCAAGTAAGGTGGTCTGGTATTCCCATCTCTTTAAGAATATTTCAGTTTGTTGTCATCCTCACAGTCAAAGGCTTTAGCATTGTCAATGAAGCAGAAGTAGATTTTTTTTAATTCCCTTGCTTTTTCTATGATCCAGCATTTGTTAGTAATTTGATCTCTGGTTCCTCTGCCTTTTCTAAATCCAGCTTGTACATCTGGAAGTTCCTGGTTCACGAATTGCTAAAGCCTAGCTTGAAGAATTTTGAGCAAAATCTTGCTGGCATGTGAAATGAGTGCAACTGAATAGTAATTTGTACATTCTTTGGCATTGCTCTTCCTTGGGATTGGAATGAAAACTGACCTTTTCCAATCCTGTGGCCACTGCTGAGTTTTCCAGATTTGCTGGCATAATGAGTGCAGCATTTTAACAGCATCATCTTTTAAGATTTGAAATAGTTCAACTGAAATTCCATCACCTTTCTGGTTTCCATGTGAAGAAGTGCTTCTTTTTTCCTTACTCAATTTTCTCCCTAACTTCAAATATTCTTTATAAAAACCCACCCACTGCTTTAGAGATTTCTTGCTTTGAGAAAACTTTCTTCTTCTCATCTACATAGAAGTGTGTGTCCGCTTATCTGTCTGTGCAATACAAAAGCACCAGTTGATGCAAACAGGGAAATAGATCAACCTTGAGCCTCTGTACACATTCCATTCCCCTCCCTTCTCACCCCAGAGAATTGTATCCACCTGCCCTCACACCATCTCAGCTCCCCTCTCTCCCACCGACACTGAGCCCTCTCATTTTTGGCAAAACAGCATGTCCTCTAGATTTTCAACTCTGATACAACCAAAGGCATACCTAAAATTGCTAAATCTTAATCCATGTAGCAAGGGCTAGACTCACAGTTCAGGGTTAATCGCCTTATTCCCAGAATACTGCTACAGCAGCACCAGGCAGAGGGTCCAGAAGAGTTTAAAGGAAACTGGCTATCACCTGTTAATGACTAAAGGATCCCTAATAAAAAATATCTCCATCTTTGTATTATGACTGAAACCCAATGTGTCTAACTCAACATTAACTTGACAAATGTTTATTTGCATACTATGTTCATGGATTAACAAGAAGTAATAGAACTTTTATTCTTATCTTATTGGTACTGAGGCCAACTTCTATTAATGTTATCAGATGTTATGAAAGAAAACATGAATATGTCTACCCTATTTTAAAGTTCTGAAAAAAAATTTGGAAAAGTCACTTAATGACCTAATATTTTCTACACAATGTTTAGCAACTTAATTTCTTGCTTTTCAGTCAGATGATTTAATTTATAAGGGTAGAGCAAAATTAGTTCAGTGAAAATTTCATTTACTTGATTCAAATAATAAAGATTGCTACTTGAATTGTATCAGCAGATCTGTCTGGGTACTGAAGAGGAAGTAAAAGTGTTAGTTGCTCAATTGTGTCTGACTCTTTGCCACCCCATGGACTATAGCCCGCCAGGCTCCTCTGTCCATGGGATTCTCCAGGCAAGAATACTGGAGTGGGTAACCATTCCCTTCTCCAGGGGACCTTTCCAACCCAGGGATGGAACTCAGGTCTCCTGCGTTGCAGGCAGATTCTTTACCATCTGAGCCACCAGGCAAGCCCCAGGTGCCTTAGATTTCTGTGCATATTTTTATTGGGATGATCAGAACAGTCCTGTTACTACACATGTGGATTCACCTAAGAATAAAACATCATTCCACAATTTGGACAGATAATTCCCTTAATGATATAAGTGCTAACCTGATTCCTTCTGTATACCTGTTTGGCCTTTCTCCTCTGTTCTAAAGCCTTGGATTTCATTCGGTTTCACTGCGACATCTTCCTCTGAGCTTCTTACACAGAAGAATCTGTGTCTGCACTGTTCTTTTGGCAATCAGTCATGCACTACTTTGTGCCCATATTTTATAGTTATTCAACTCTTCTCTACTATGTTGTTATTTAACTTTCCACCTATTTTTTACTTGTCTGTGACTGTATTGTATGCTCCAAAAGAAACTGGGTCTAGCACAAAATGCCGAACACACTGCCTCCCTGTAGGAATCCAGAGAATATTTGTAAAAAAACTAAAAAAAATTTTTGACCACACCACGTGGCTTTTGGGATCTTAATTCCCCAACCAGGGATTGAACCCGGACCCAGGCAGTGAAAAATGCCAAGTCTTAACCACTGGACCACCAAGGAATTCCATGTAACAAAAAGTTTTAGCTAAAAAAAGTCATGTTGTCCAGCATTAGCTAATTTAGAAAGTAGTATTTATATACTGTACATTAGTTTGTGAACAATTTTAAATTGTGAAATATCTTAAGATTTTATTGTAATTTATTTTAAAGCTTAATTTTATTTTAATTTTGCCCCCTTTCCTCTCCCTCCATCCTTTCTTGTCTACCCAAAACTTCCCTACATAAACAGATCTGCCTTTACCATCACTCCTTCACCAGATCTTAGAATACTCCAGGTCCCATTCTGTCAGAAAGAAAGAACTAAAAAAGCGTGACCACAGTAAGATTTTAGCGGCCTTATGTTTTTTATCCAGCCAGGAATATTTGCATTTTAAAAGAGGGCTGACTAGAAGGAATACTGGGTAATCCAAAGAAATCTGTCACCAGTGATGAAATCTCAGAAGTTTGACTCTTAGGTGAACACATTATATTTGCCTTTAGGAGGTCCACTCCCAAACCTTTCAAGTCACTTCACAGTGGAATGACTGTTCCTCCCACACGGAAATGTATACTTGGTTGCAAAACCTAACCCATAGTTAGAACCCAACACAGTGCATTTTTACCGGAGAAACTTTCAAAAGTTGTTTTCATGCCACATTGTGTTCACAACTGTAATACAGAGGTCCGTACAGAGTTCCGAACTGACCCGTGTTACTGCCAACAGGAAAGTGATTTCAGAGTCAGACAAAGAAGACCAGGAAGAAGTCAAAGCCTTGGACTAGTTTGACTGACACCTGGCAGAGGATGGCTCACTTAGACCTTCACTTTTGAAACAACTGGCTCTTACATCAGGATCACTGGAATCAATTAAATTAGACCAAGAAATAAAAGTTAAATATGCAGCGCTTCTAAGAGTACCAGCTATTGAGTACTTGTGTCTGTTTCACTTATTGAAAACCACTGCATTTGACACCACACAGTTATCATCTCTCTCATTTTATATGTTCTCAGGCTCCAACTTATCTTGCTTTCACTTGAAGGGTATTTCCAGAACTGCTATATCTGATCTGTATTATGAATATCAGATAAACAGAAAACAGGGACTTTATGTGCCTCAACTTGTAGACCACCATAAAAACAAGGGCTTCCCAGGTGCCGCCAGTGGTACAGAATCCACCTGCCAGTGCAGCAGACGTGGGCTCTATCGCTGGGTCAGGAAGATTTCCTGGAGGAAATGGCAACCTGCTCCGGTATTCTTGCCTGGGAAATCCCATGGGCAGAGGAGCCTGGCAGGCTACAGTCCATGAGGCTGCAAAGAGTCAGACACGACTGAGCGACAGCACAAAAGCACTACCTATTCAACAAAAGTAAAAACAATAAGNTCTCCTGGAGGAAATGGCAACCTGCTCTGGTATTCTTGCCTGGGAAATCCCATGGGCAGAGGAGCCTGGCAGGCTACAGTCCATGAGGCTGCAAAGAGTCAGACACGACTGAGCGACAGCACAAAAGCACTACCTATTCAACAAAAGTAAAAACAATAAGGAAATAGAGATGAAAGATCGGTCCTGAGAACTTTAAAGTCTTCTTGCTATATATATATAATAAAAAAATCCATTATCCAAAATTTGGTTTATTCCGCTTCTGGGACATGTCTGAAGTCAGCAGTGAATTGCTTCCAGTTTTGTGAATAGCTGGCTCAACATCCCCATGTCTTATACACATGTCCATAATCCCAGTGCTAACCTACCTCACTTACAAAGGTGGGATACATTGGAAAAGAGAAGGTTAAGACTTTGTCCCTTCTGTATTGCCCAACTGGCAGGCCTATTCAGGATTGTACATGAGATTCCTAGCTTGCAGCTCTATTTAGAAGCACCATGCACTTTGCTCCTAAGCCTCCACCTGCAACTCCTGAACATAAACTTCACACAGTGCAGCTTCCATCCACAGTGCCAGCAGGAGAGCGGGTGACCCACTGGTCAGAACTTAATCATTAAGGGCACACCAAACTGCAAGGGAGGCTGGGAAACAGTCTTTAATGGGGGTGGATGACAGGATATCCGCCTAGTTAGAATTCAAGGACTCTATCACTAAAAGAAGTGGAGAATGGATATTAGCATTTCTGCTGTGACACTATTTGGAGAAAAACATTTTGAACAAAAGAAAGGTGATCAGACCTAGAGAAGGGAAATTTAGAAAGTTACAAGTTGACAATCTCATCTCAGCATTATCAAGATTAAAAATTACCCTGTCAGGATGATGTGTTTGTCTGCCGGACAGCTCTCTTATCGTGAAGATGGACATAGCTGGATATCAAAGCCTAAATTTCAAATCGTATAACTGATTTCCTTTGTCCTGATGCCATGCTCACTAAGAAATCTTTTTCCGTCCAGAGGGCGAGTATGTACTCAAAAGACCAAGGCAAACTTTGGTTTACCTGATGATTATATTTCTCAATGGATGAATATATTAGTCTCTTAGATTGGGCTCGAGCTTGTCAAACTAAGGATTGGAGCCTGGACCAAGACAATTTTACCAAGAAAAATTCCATTTTATGAGCTTTTTCAGCAACCAGCAACATCGCTCTGTATTACCAGGTGTAACAGCATTGCATAACAAAGCGATCTAAAACATTTATTATTGCTTATATATCTGGAGGTCAGCTGAGGATTTGACTGTCTAAGTCTGGCCAGATAGCTGAGCTTCTGGCTGCAGGGCAGCTCTGCTTCTCACTATATGTCTGTTGATTGACAGAGGCCGTTCCGCCCTAGGTGTCTTCTTTGGGATCTACCTGGACAAGTGAGATATCTGAGCTCTCAGAGGGTGGCAGAGAAGCAAGAGAACAAACAAAACCATGTGAGGCCTTTTCCAGTCTAAGTTCATTCTGTTGGTCGAACACAAGGACAAGGGAGAGGGCAATGTACTCTGCTCCTTTAGTAAGAAGAACTGCAAATTTACCTAGTTAAAGGGTGTGGATATAGGGCAGGGTGAAGAATTAGGGTCACTATTGTAATCTACATTAGATTGCATACCTCAACAATGTCCATCTGGACCAAGGGCCAGGGTACCCAAGGGAGAACTCAGGACAAAATTCAATTATCTGGGCCAAGGTTAAATAGCTTCTCTAAGCTGTAATACATGCTGTAAGATTGTAAATAAATCCTTTGTAATTGCCATTAAGTGTCCAGCTATCTGCACACTTACATACCCAGATGCTTTATCAAAACTTCACAAGTTAAAGTGATTTTTATTGTTACCAAGAGTTAACTTAAATGAAGGCAAAGAAACTTGCTGGAGTCCACAGAGACATTAAGTGAAAAGAAGCAGAACCAGAAACAATTTCAAATGTTTGAAACTGACTTGTTGACTTGCCGAATCAAGTGCTTCTACTCACCATATCAGCCCACTCTTTGGATGTTTTGATAATCAGGAATTTCTAGAAAGAATGTGTGCTGGACATGAAATATTCTAATTCAGGCATAAGGACAGGCTGTAAATGAACTTGCCTCAAATGTCAGCCCTCCTCCTGCCAATGCTGTCCTTTCTGCAGTAGCAGAGCTTCCCAAAGGTCAACTGATCCTGAAAACAGATGCCCCATCCTGTGATCAATCTGGCCTGTTTGTCTCAAATCGCAATGGCTCCATCTGAAACCAAAACTCAGAAGTCGGTATGTCAGCCCTCCTCCTGCCAATGCTGTCCTTTCTGCAGTAGCAGAGCTTCCCAAAGGTCAACTGATCCTGAAAACAGATGCCCCATCCTGTGATCAATCTGGCCTGTTTGTCTCAAATCGCAATGGCTCCATCTGAAACCAAAACTCAGAAGTCGGTGGACCAGATAGGGCTGGGGAGAAGGGTGGGGGGGAGTATGCAAATCAGACCCACCTTCCAGCACTCAGCCAAAAACTTAGTTTTTGGACAGGAGTCTTACTTTTATTATTTAAATATATCTGAAGACATTTTGTTTACAACAAGGTGCAAATTAAAACAGGACTATTGTGAGAGTTTGGAAGGAGCACACATTGAGGCTGGGTTCCTGNCGGTAGAATGTCAGACCCTTCCATGGTCTTGATTTTTAAAGATCTCATTATATAAATAAAAGAAATTGGCCTATTATTGTGATGCCAGTAATTCCTCCATTTTGTTAATTTTTCCTTTTGATTTTGATAATTTGGGCGGGGGGGGAGTGAGGAAGGCAACAGATTTCTATATTTTATGCAGTAATTTAATTAATTTCAACAGAAGGCTTTTGGGTTTTACTTAGTACGTAGACCCACTCTCAGAGATTGTTTCCAAGTTTTCTTCCGTACTTATTCAGTTTTCTCTTTAACTTTAGTTCTTTGATCCACCTCAAGTTTATTTCTGAGTCATGAGGGAGGCAGAGGTCACCTTCATTTTCTCCCTCAGATACCCAGTGAATTACTTCAGTTCTATTTATTAAGTTTTTTTATGCAACCAATTTATAATCTGAGTTTACACATACTAAATTTCTGTATTTGTATCTATTTCTGACTTTATTTTCTGTTCAACTGATTTGTCAAATTCATTGTCAGTCACACTGTTTTAGTTCTGATGTTTGGTGCTGTATTTTAATATCTCAGCTTTCTTTTTTAAAAAGACTTAATTCTTTTTAAGAGCAGTTTTGGGTTCACAGCAAAATTAGAGGGAAGGTACAGAGGTTTCCCTGTCCCTTAGCCCCCTCAGCAGTGTCACACAGACTTGTGGCTTGTCTGGCTCCCTCCCAGGAATCCGAGACTATTTTATGGATGTTGGTTGGTGGTCACTGTACCTGGTACTCCTCTGAGCCCTGTGCACTCAGGACCACATAGCTCTGCCTCCCTTCAGTTAGCTAGGGCCTTCAGGCCATCAGTCCAGCCAGTAGCTCAGTGTGACATCTCCAGGCCTAAACATTTATTTGCTGGAATGTGGTTCACTCCTTTCTTTTCTGGATGGTTTCCAGCAGATGGTGGTGCTCCTTGGGGGCAGAGCCTTGGAGAGTCTGGTCCCTGAGCAAGGATATGGGCAGTTCTACCCACCATGGATGAGCAGCGTGACTGAGAAGGTTGCTCTCCTGTGTCGGCTGTGGGGTGTCCAGGGCTGATGTGTTGGTGTAGCAAATCAAGGCCGTGCAGACTGACCTGACACTATACTTAGGGGTTATTTAAGGGACAGCTGCCATGTTTATAACACTAAGAGGTTCTGTTCAAAAGCAGGGGATGTCTCTACTGTTAGATGAGTTATTTCTTATATCCAAGGTTTAAAGTTTTTTCTATAAATTTCTTGTTAAATATATTTCTAATTGTTATGTATCTCTATTGTAATTATAAATGAAACCTTCATTGTATTTCATTATATTTTCCCTCATCAGAGATAGCTTTAAAAAAATTATATAGAAACACATCCCCATGTCAAAAAAAATTTTTTTGGAACAACAAAGTAAAAAAAAAAATCAGGGGGCCTGGAATTGATCCCTAGTCTGGGAACTAAGTTCCACATGCTGCAACTAAAGATTCCATATGCGGCAACTAAGACCTGGCACAGCCAAATAAAGAAATAAAAATAAATATTTTAAAAAATCACTTGAAATCTTACCACTGTTCATTAATCATTCCTAGCAGTTTGACAATCATCATTTCATGCATCACATAATTACATAACAGAGTCACTCAGTCTTGATTAATTTGGAAGCTACTTTACTGAATTCTATCAATGTCTAACTTATCATTTCATCTTCATCACAAGCATTATAAAAAGGCACACTAACCTCTCCTGCTGATAGCTTCTCTCTCACATTTTTCCAATAAACATCTTTATTTCCAGTGTTAGTGAAAAAAAGGAGCCACTCTGCAAAGTCTTCTTTTCTCATGAAACTCAAACCTTTTGAGAACTGAAGGAACTCCATTTCTTGGACTTCCGCTTGTAAGTTTTCCATAAACCTAAATGTTGGAATACGAGATAGACGTCAGGACTTGTGGTTTCACCTTAGTGCTGTAACTAAGCGTGTGCCCACTCAGGAGCATGGGCACCCTGAGCAGTAGCCCACGAGTTTCAATATACTGCAGGTCTCCAACTGTTTGTCCATAGATCACACTTAGCAAACTGTCAAATTCAGTGTTGGAACCCAGGTTTGTCTAAATCAGATACTTTTTCAAAATGCCATACTGTTTCTTTAAATGAGAATATTAATATCTATACTAATACCATAATTAGCTACCACAGCAGTGCCTCTTGGTATCACCTTCCTTGTCTTTCCTGGAGATGTACAAGCTGTATGTCTTTATGAAACAGTATCCTTCATCAGATAGGCTGTAAGGAGGAGACTGAGACAAAGGGCAGAAAAGGCAACATCTTTCTAAAGAAGATGTTCTATAGAAACATCACAGACCTATAGAAACAAAACTAAAAGCTCCACACTCACATGAAGAGCTTCTTGTGGAATTTCTAGGATTAATTTGGGCAGGTAAAAAATTATATGTTTATAATATATTACACACACACATATATAAAACTTGTATGGGAGCTATTTTCTGTTATTACTTTGCTAAGTTGCTTCAGTCGTGTCCGACTCTGTGCGACCCCATAGACGGCAGCCCACCAGGTTCCACCATCCCTGGGATTCTCCAAGACTCTCGGCTTCTTGCCTCCTGTCGTGTGACTGCAGCCGCGGACTTGGACTTCAGAGGAGGTACAGTGCTCTGGCTTTTTGCCTCTTGAATTTGTTCCGCATGTCATGGCGGGGGCCGGCGGGAGGGAGATGTCGGTGTCCCTTCTCGTGTTTCCTTCGTGACCTTTGCAGTCAACTGATGGGCCACGGGGGATGGAGAAGAAAGAAAACCTCCGCTCAGTTATCTATGCTTCGGAAGTTGATTGAGAGACTCTCAAGTTGGTTTCAGGATG
The DNA here is from genome assembly GCA_006410675.1 of Oreotragus oreotragus. NCBI lineage: Eukaryota > Metazoa > Chordata > Mammalia > Artiodactyla > Bovidae > Oreotragus > Oreotragus oreotragus. Next base: position 271,334 of record SJYX01001623.1, on the reverse strand, counting down.
GGGTGGGCTGCCGAGCGACAAAATGGGAGGGTAACCGAATTCAGCTGTTTGGGTGACTGGTTCCCCGGACCCTGTCTTCCATGGAGAGGAACAGAAGTCCCTCCCGCCCTTCCCTTTCCTGCAAGTGAGAGATGAGAGACACTTCCTGACGGCAAGGGGACCAGATGAGCCCTGGGCCTTCTTCCAGCTCTCGGTCACTCTGGCACTCACTGGCTGGCTGCGGATGTGTGGCCAGGCTGGGCCATACAGGAAACTAACTCGTTAGGGTGTTATGACGATCACTTTGATGATCCAACGATGGAAAAATGGAGGCTGCCAGTAAATTCACCTCCAGATTTGGGGTTCCTGGGACTCATTTGTTTTTCCTCTGCTTCCTCATCTGGAGCCACCTTTAAGGACCCATAGAAGCTGAACTGGCCCAGCCTTCTCTCAGGTCTCCAGAATATCTCCTCAGTGAGAATGTTCCTCTTAGGAGGCCTCCTAATTTTCCGATGGAGCAGTCCTGCTAGAGTTTCTCTATTCAGCAATAGGAGAAAAATGGCAGAGAAAGGGAGAAGATGGAAAATGAAAAACCAACGTTTTTTATTTAAGAATTAAGTTACAAAAGCAATGAAAGAAGAAATTGAAAATAAGAATTCACAAGAGCTCTCTGGATTATCTGTATGGGCTCTGTTCCCATTTAAGCACTGAAAATCCAGTTCACTGTCTGCGGCCTTTTGCCCTGTACTCTGGGCAGTTTGGCAAATAACAAATGCTATCTGGCTCCCTGCACAGTTGCAAAACAAATTAGGAAAATGAGAACATTCTATGAGAGCTGGAAAGAGTTTTCCAAACACAAATCCTCAATTCCTCACTCTGTGGCAGCAATTGACATCTAGAGCCCAAGAACTGGCTCTCCATCGCAAGGGATTCTCCTTGTTGAAGTCTGGTTTTCACTGTACAGCTGGATCCTGAAACATGCTGTGTCTTCCTGTGGGCTCGGAAGCATATATGTTTCTGTATTCCCAGCACCTAGCTTAGTACCAGGCACCAAGTGTACACTCAGTACATACTGACTGGAGTGATGAGGCTAATGTTTTGGGTGCAGAATTGCAATCGTGAAATTAAAAGACTCTTGCTCCTTGGAAGAAAAGTTATGACAAACTTAGTGTATTAAAAAGCAGAGACATTACTTTGCCAACAAAGGTCCATATAGTCAAAGCTATGATTTTTCCAGTAGTCATGTACAGGTGTGAGAGCTGGACCATAAGGAAGGCTGTCCACTGAAGCACTGGTGCTTTTGAATTGTGGTGTTGGAGAAGACTCTAGAGAGTCCCTTAGACTGCAAGGAGATCAAACCAGTCCATTCTAAAGGAAATCAACCCTGAATATTCATTGGAAGGACTGATGCGGAAGCTGAATCTCCAATACTGATGCGACGAGCTGACTCATTAGAAAAGACTCATGCTGGGAAAGATTGAAGGCAGAAGAAGGAGATGACAGAGGATGAGATGGTTGCATGGCATCATCAACTTGATGGACATGAGTTTGAGCAACTCATGCTTCAGGAGATGGTGATGAACAGGGAAGCCTGGCGTGCTGCCATCCATGGGGTTGCAAAGAGTCGAACCTGAGTTAGTGACTGAACAGAACAGATCAGAAATGGCTTCAGGAGCCCAGACACAAGCTAGGGTGGTGTGTACTGGTGAAGGATTTGTAATCTGCCCTCAGTAGAGTCCCATCCATTTGTCTTTGTCTTCAGCCTTTCAGTTGTCAGTCGGATGAGACAATTACATAGGCTCCCGGTGCAACCTGAGCTTTCTTTGACTTGGGGGACCGAACACATGTCTCTTACGTCTCCTGCATTGGCAGGCGGGTTCTTTATGACTAGCACCACCTGGGAGGCCATATGTGACCTTAGCCAAGCAATGATCTTTCTCTGAGTCTCAATTTTCTCGTCTGTAAAATGAAGCATAAACAATGTCTACAGCAGAGGATTACTATGAGTGTTCAGTGAGATAAGGTATGTATGTAAACTTAAAAGCCCTTAGCATAATGCATAGCACATAGTAAAAGTTCACTAAACCTTAGCTGTTGTCTTTAAGCAAGACCTGTAGCAGAAATCCCCTTGGATCTGATGCTCATAGCTTCTGCTTATACCATAGACTGGGTGAATTCCCAGTCCTGCTACCTAGGCAGAGGGTTCCAGGGTTGAGAAGCCCACACCTGACTTCAGAATGCCTCTTTTACCTGAAGGAAACCCCAAACAGAGGTAACTCACTTTAAACCACACTATCTCCCGAGACTCCCAAATGGCATGAAAGTGTTGTTTGTATGCCTTTAAGTGAAACAATAAATCTTCATCTACCGCTCTTTTAAAGATTAATTTTAAATGTCTGCTTTTCAATCATCTGTAATGGAATAAACAAAGCACAGCGGTCCTACACAATTTAGCCATCAGAGTCTAAATCACTGCATCTCCACACTGGAAGGGGTATTAATTTGCTCTGAGAGCGTAAATGACACTAAAACAGTCCTCTGATAAGTAATCAGAATTCCTGCCCAGCTCCATTCAGATGTCTCCAAGCATCTCTGCTCTGGTATATTTTAAGCGTTAGTTGCTTAGTCGGGTCCGACTCTTTGTGGCCCCATGGACTGGAGCCCGCCAGGCTCCTCTGTCCATGGAATTCTCCCGGCAAGAATACTGGAGTGGGTAGCCATTTCCTTCTCTAGGTCATCTTTCCTGTCCAGGAATCGAACCCAGGTCTCCTGCATCGCAGGCAGATTCTTTACCATCTGAGCGTGTGTTGGGGGCCACTAAAACAGGTAGGCTTCTTTTCTTCCCCAGGTCAGCCAGTCTGCCGGTCAGGAACCCAGAAGCCTTGTTATGAAGTTATCTACTTCCGTGATGCTTCTCAAAGACTGAACTTTGAGGAAGCCAGAGCAGCTTGCAGGAGGAAAGGGGGCCAGCTAGTCAGCATTGAGTCTGAAGATGAACAGAGGCTGATAGTTAAGTTCATTGAAAACCTCCTGGCTTCTGATGGCGATTTCTGGATTGGACTCAGGAGGCGTGAGGACCAACAAAGCAATGGCACAGCCTGCCAGGACCTTTATGCCTGGATCGATGGAAGCACAGCAGCATTTAGGTAAGTGAGCGGAACTCACAGCGGCTAACTCACTTGACATAGCTCGAGAAAGAGGCAGGCTAGATCCCTGGTGCCAGTCAGGGAGGAAGAAAAGCCCAGCTGGGCAGAGCCCTAAGGGGATAGCAGCATTGGCACAGCCAGGGACTGATGCAGCATGGCAAGGGTGATAAATCAGCCTTAACTTGGGCCCAGGTCATGCCCAGGAGGGTGGCCCAGAAGCATTGCTTCAATAGCACACAATGCATGATGTCAGCGGTTCTGGCTACCTGGCCTTTTGGACTAGAACCCTAATGAGAGATTTTTTCATTTTTATTAGAGTGTAGTTGATTTCCATTGTGTTAGTACAGCAAAGTGAATGTATGTATATACATAGATCCACCCTTTTTTAAGACCTGTCCCTTACAAGCCATTACAGAGTACCGAGTAGATTCCCCGTGCTATACAGTAGGTCCTTGTTAGCTATCTATTTTATATATAGTGGTGTGTACATGTCAGTCCCAATCTCCCAATTTACCCCTCCCTCCACCCTCTTACACCTTGGTAATTGTAATTTGCTTTCTACATCTGTGACTCTATTTATATTTTGTAAATGAGTCCATTTGTACCGTTTTTTTTTTTTAGATTCCACATATAAATGATATCATATGATATTTGTTTTCCCCTGTCTGACTGAGTTCACTCAGTGTGACAATCTCTACGTTCATCCATGTTGCTGCAAATGACATTATTTTGTTCTTTTTGTGGCTGAGTAATATTCCATTGCATATATGTACCACATCTTATCCATTCCTCTGTTGATGGACATTTAGGCTGCTTCCACGTCTTGGCTACTGTAAACACTGCTGCGGTGAACACTGGGGTGCATGTGTACTTTTGAATCATGGTTTTCCATGAGTATACGCCCAGGAGTGTGACTGCAGGCCCAGTGAGAGACTAAAGGCCTAGGGGGCTTTAGACAACAAGGAATTATGCTGCTGCTGCTGCTGCTGCTGCTGCTAAGTCGCTTCGTGTCCGACTCTGTGCGACCTCATAGACGGCAGCCCACCAGGCTCTGCCATCCCTGGGATTCTCCAGGCAAGAATACTGGAGTGGGTTGCTATTTCCTTCTCCAATGAATGAAAGGGAAAAGTGAAAGTGAGGCCCTTTAGTCGTGTCTGACCCCTTCGCGACCCCATGGACTACAGCCTACCAGGCTCTTCCATCCATGGGATTTTCCAGGCACGATTACTGGAGTGGGTTGCCATTGCCTTCTCCAGAATTATGATGATGGGCAAGAAATTAGAGCCAGATCTAATTCTCTGGATTGGCCAAGAGGGGACATAAAGAAGCCTGTGGTTTGCAGAACCCTTCTAAACCTCCAGTATTAGACTCACTTCACATACTCGCCCTGGCACCATGGCACTGCCATCATCCCTCCCTGAGGAAAGCAGTGACGTGGAAAAATGTCAACAAATATCAAAATTGAAAGGCAGACTTAAGACAGGAAATGTGCTTTAACAAATTTAACAGTTACTATCTTTCTATAATAAATAGTATATATAAGTCAGTAAAACACTAAATGTTTAAATGTCAATAAAACCCATGAGCAAAAGACCTGAGCAAACAGTTCACAAAATAGACACTCTAACTGGTAAACAATCATATGGGGGAAAAGTTTAAACTCAGTTTCAATCAGAGGAATGAAGATAAGAATATATTTCTTTTTACCTACTCCATTTAAGACAGAGTGTCGGCATTTATCGAAGCCCACCCATTTGGCTATTCTGATCCACACCTTCGTTTAAGTTGCAGGAGTATCTCCTCCAAGATTTTCATGGGCCTCTCTTCCCAGGAGAAAGTTTTTTTTTTTTTTCTGCTCTGGGTCCTCACTGCAGCGCTCAGGCTTCTCTAGTTGTGGCACACAGGCTCTCTAGTTGCCAGGGGCAAGCTTAGCTGCCTGTGGTATGTGGGATCTTAGTTCCCCAACCAGGGATCGAACCTGTGTCCCCTGCATTGGAAGGCATGATTCTTCACCACCGGGCTGCCAGGGAAGTACTCCTGGGAGAAATTTTAAAAAAGAAGATTAGCAGGAGGAACTACCCTCTCCACCAGTGCAGCTGGTCCCCAGAGCCATGACTTATACTTACTGAGCCCCCTCACCTCCTCCATCCTGTCAAGGTTCCTTCCCCCTCTTCTCAGGGAGCCTCAGTGGCTTGCTTACCTTGTGGCAAGACCCAGACCCTTATCCCTGAGGAGTGTGAAGCCCTAGTCAACTTGAATTTCTCAGTCTGGAGTGATTTCACTTTTCAATTTACCATCAAAATGGAGCACATGAGTACCAACAGGTACCCAAGTAGATACCTGAGTGCCAAACATATCCCCCTGCCTATAACAGCAGAGATACCTTCACCTCATGGTTAGGGCCGGTACCTCCTGCAAAGACAATGATTCCTCCTCTTGCCTGCTGGTTCCTGCACACAAGGATCCTTTGGTGTCCAAGTGGCAGCCATTGGTTCAACAACATTCGTGGTGTATCTTCTGGTGGAAGGAGTCCTCCTCTGGGTACCAGGCCCTCTAAACCCACAGGCCTCAACATTGCAGAGACAAGAAGCACAAATTCCCCAAGTGGGTTCCGCCAGGGATGGTAAGCAAGGGTTCTCCTCCTTTTGCAAGCTATAGCCTTGAGAAATGTATTTCTTAAAGAATAAAGCCTGAACATCAAAATTACTTCTTTATCCATGGACTACAGAATGGATGTTGTGTTACCAGGCAGGAAAATGACAATAATCTCATTGTACATCTCCATCAGAGCGCTTGGGTGACTAGGTACATCGTCAAGTAATACTTAGAAAGGAATCGTTTTTCTGATAGTAGGTCTCAACAGGGGGCTTAAAATATTCAGTAAATCATGCTGTGAACAGTTGTGCTGTCATCCAGGCTTTGTTGTCCCATTTCTACAGCAAAGGCCAAGTAGATTTAGCATATTTCTTAAGGGTCCTGGAATTTTCAAAATGATTGGTGAAAACTAGCTTCAACTTAAAGTCACCGGCTGTGTCAGCTTTTTTAAAATTACTATTTATTTTTTATGGAAAGATAATTGCTTTACAGAATTTTGCTGTTTTCTGTCAGACTTCAATGTGAATCAGCCATAGGTGTACATATATCCCCTCTCTTTTTAAGCTCCCTCCCATCTCTCTCCCCAGCCCATCCCTCTAGGTTGAAACAGAGTCCCTGTTTGAGTTTCCTGAGCCATACAGCAAATTCCCTGTGTCAACTTTTTTAAAAAATCTTTTTTTATTGGGCTAAAATGGCTTTACAATATTATGTTAGTTTCTACTACACAACAAAGTGAATCAGCTGTAAGTGTACAGATATCGGGCTTCCTACGTGCCATCAGTCGGAGAAGACGATGGTACCCCACTCCAGTACTCTCGCCTGGAAAATCCCATGGACGGAAGAGCCTGGTGGGCTGCAGTCTATGGGGTCGCTAAGAGTCAGACACGACTGAACGACTTCACTTTCACCTTTCACGCATTGGAGAAGGAGATGGCAACCCACTCCAGTGTTCTTGCCTGGAGAGTCCCAGGGACGGGGGAGCCTGGTGGGCTGCCATCTATGGGGTCGCACAGAGTCAGGCACAACTGAAGTGACTTAGCAGCAACAGCAGCAGTAGGTGCCATCAGTAGTAAAGAATCTGCCTGCCGATGCAGGAGATGCAAGAGAGTCAGGTTCGATCCATGGTGTAGAAAATGGGAACCCACCCCTGTATTCTCGCCTAGAAAATTCCACAGTCAAGGAGCCTGAGCAGATATGCATGCATACATCCCCTCCAGTCATCCTGCTCTTTGAAACTTTGAAGCCAAACATTGACTTCTCCTCTCTAAACGATGAAAGTCCTAGATGGTATCTTCCATTAAAAGGCTGTTTATTCTACACTGAAAATCTGTTGTTTAGTGAGGCCACCTTTGTGAGTTATCTTTAGCTAGATCTGGATAACTTGCTTCAGCTTCTAAGCAGCACCTACAGCTTCACCATGCATTTTTATGTTATGGACACAGTTTCTTTCCTTCACTTCATGAATCAGCCTCTGTTAGCTTCCAATTTTTCTTCTACATCCCTTGGCTTCCAGACCCCAGAATACTCTTGCATGACACAGGATGACACAAAGGTCGATGATTCAAAGTCTGCACTGCATCTGGGAGGATGTTGCCCCCTCCTCACAAATATTGCCACTCAGTGCTTCAGGCGTGTTTTCAACAAGCTCATTCATCCTTCTGTCAGACTGGCACCTTTAGGAGAGCAAAGTGTGTGGTCTGACTAGTAAATCCCCTGCCTACTCCCACATCTCCTTCACTAGAAACTCAGTTTTTTGGTCTGATTAGATCTTATTTAGAATCCTGAGCTGGTAGATCAAAGACTGTGTAAGTATTTGGATAGTGATGCTAAGGCCCTAGGGTAGGAGAGGCAAACCAATGCCCAGATTATCTCTTCCTATCAACGTGAATCATTGCCCCTTTCAGGGTGAAAGGAGTCCAGTGGGGTCTAGTTGCCACCAAGTGCTAGGCCAGTCTCTGTTCCTGGCAGGTTGGATTTGGCTGTGGCTGGATCAGCCTTGGTTAGTGGAACAGCTGCTGCGGAGCCCATGCGAGGCCTCCCTCCTGCCACCACGGCCACTCCAGTGTACACCTGTTACATCAGCACAGGGGCAGCTGCTCACGGGTCGAGCTGTTTTGTCTCCCTGGTTAGTCAGTGCCTCTTCTGTGCTAGAGGCTCTTTGCTGGGCTTTAACATATGGCAGATTTTCATACTTTATACCTACTCCCATATGTCTGTTCCCATCACTCCATCTGAGAGCTCCTTGTCCTCAGCCTCCCACTCTTTCTCCTTTTAGACTCCTGATCAGCTGACCAAGCTCTTTGCTTTAGTCTAATGTCCAGTAACTTCTCTTTCCATACCAAGTGGTTAAGTAGGCACATCAACAAAGCTCTGGCCATTGGGAGGTTGCCTCTTCAGCACTAGACCTTTCGAAACCACTTCTGAGTGGGGCTGTAGTGTAGGTGCTGCCCACTGGGAGTTGTCCCCCCATGCTTGATGACCTAAGGCTCCTTTATCAGCTGGTCATAAGGGATTCCCTATGCAGCTGTAGGTATAAGCTGAGGGAGAGGCTCTGGTACAATAGAGGAAGATGTCATGGCGGTCTGCTCTTTTCATACATGCCCTTTGGTCCTAAATATACCTCTTCCATCTTATAATGAGTTGATTCCTGCCTAATCTCTTGACTATGTGCGTCTGACAGTATCTCACTCTCACTGAGCAAGCTGGATTGTATGGTCTCTTGGGACTCCTTGCCTCATAGCAAGCCAGAGTTCCTTGCAAAAGGTGGTTTTTTCCTTTCATATCACCTATCGCTACAGGTGATATGGCCTTGCTACAGAATCTTAACGGTTTGTGACTCTCTGATTGGAGCTTGTGTGGATGCCACCATGGTGGTGTTTTTCTCACCACCGATGCCTCTAACAACAGGCTCTGATGGATCATATGGCCCAGGTGGGAAGTCTGCTTCCTTCCATCACAGCCTCGGACTGCTTCAGAGTCCTTTTCGGCTCTGGACCCCACTCAAAGACAGCTGCCTTTGATGTCAACAGGTATATAGACCAGAACAGTATTCCCAGGTATGAAATACGCCACCTCTAGAGCCCAAAGGGACCTACTACACACTAGGCTTCCTTCAAATGATTGCAAGACGCTTCAAGTTACTGTGAGATGAGACAATTTAGCCTTAACTTGAAAGAGGTGTTGTGGCATTCCCTAGACTACAAAACACCTATACATTTTCATGAAGTAGCAGGCCCCTGAATCTTCATAGCATTCATCTCCAGCCTTGGGGCTTCCCTGATAGCTCAGCTGGTAAAGAATCTGTCTACAATGCAGGAGACCCCGGTTCAATTCCTGGGTCAGGAAGATCCCCTGGAGGAGGGATAGGCTACCCACTCCAGTATTCTTGGGCTTCCCTGGTGTCTCTGCTGGTAAAGAATCTGCCTGCAATATGGGAGACCTGAGTTCAATCCCTGGGTTGGGAAGATTCCCTGGAGAAGGAAAAGGCTACCCATTCCAGTATTCTGGCCTGGAGAGTTCCATGAACTGTATAGTCATGGGGTCACAAAGAGTAGGACCTGACTGAGAGACTTTTCACTTTCACTTTCAACAATATGGTGAACCAAGGTGATTTTCTGCAAGATATCCAGGAAGTCTCTCTTCACGTCATATTATGACAGAAGGTAGGAAAAGTAGTATAGTCCTGGGGCAAGACCATAAATATATACTGATGTCCATCCCAAATGAAGGCAGACTGTTTCTGATTCTCTTTCTGATACAGATGAAAAAGAATGTACTCACCAAATCTTCATACCAAGTATCCAAGGACATGTTAACCAGCTCTAGCAAAGATGCCACATATGGCATAGCGGCCGCAATGGAGGCCTCTGCTTGGTTGAGTCTGTGCTACTCCAGTGTCCTCCTTCAGAATCTGCCTGATTTTTGCAGGGGCCAGACTAGTGAACTGGTGGGCTGTCGTCTATGGGGTCACACAGAGTCAGACACGACTGACGTGACGTAGCAGCAGCAGCAGCAGGGACAGGGAATACCATCCTGGCACTTTCTAGGTCTTTGGAGGTGGCGCTACTTTCTGTCATGTTTGCCTGGATAAGGGATTTCCTGTTTCCTATCTTGAAGAGGACAGGGAAGAATGCACTTTTCAAGGCTCCACTTGACCTTCTCCACTATTATAACTCTTACCCCATAAGTTTTCAATTCATATATTTTGAAACTGGCAAATGACCACTGGATGGGTCCCACTGTGAGCTGGTCCTTATCTCAGAGAGACAGCATTGAGCAGTCCTGAAGAGAGAGATCTTAGTTCTCTACCCAGAAATAGGACCTGGCTAGCCTGGATGAAAACCAGGAATTCTAGCCCCTAGTCCACCAGAGATTAGAAGCTAAAAGCAAAGTTCCCCTGACCCATTGAAAAATACATTTCTCACAGAAATAAACACAGGTACAAAGTGCGTTATTAGAAACCCAGCATAGCACATGGGAGAGCACAGGGGTGCATGCTCAGTCGCTCAGTTGTGTCTGACTCTTCGTGACCCCACGGACTGTAGATTGCCAGGCTCCTCTGTCCATGGCATTCTCCAGGCAAGAATATTGGAGTGGGTTGCCATTTCCTCCTCCAGGGGATCTTCCCAACCCAGGGATCCAACCCACGTCTCCTGCATTACCTGCCTTGCAGGCAGATTCTTTACCACTGAGCCAGCAAGGAAGCATGGGTAAACAGACAGAGAAGCAATTTATTTATTTAAGTCAGCAGCTAGGCAGAACTATATACCCGGAGAGAAAAGATAAGGGAGTCCTCTCTAAAGAGGAGGGGTGAAGTAAAGAGGTGATTTAAATCACTCATATAGGATAATCCTTCTGGTTCTTCATTTACCTTTGGCCAGTTATCTTGTTTCTTTTTTCACACCTGACAGGTCCTAGGGCCCTCCCCAAGATACACACACAACTTTTTATTAAGATGGATCTTACCACAGATGCCTGTAGGTGCATGTGGTCCCCCACGCACCTACTTATTATGGATCCCTTTCCTTTTTGACCCCACCCACCCCAATGAGCCTTCAATGGGCCGACAAGGAACTTTTCCTTGACCTCAAGAGTGGTCATCTTATCTCTTTATTCCAGCAGAACGCAGCTTCTGCCACTAGCTTTGTGCTTGGAGTGTCTGGGTGAGAACACAGCCTCAGGCAAGCACAACTTTGCTTGACAAACACCAGCTGTTCAGCCTGGGGGCCCATCTATCTCTTACCTCAGTCCTGAAACAGAACTCGACTTAATACTTGGCCTCAATATGCTCCCACTCAAATGGGTCACCTTAATGGCACTTCAAGTCTTTGGGTAGCAGTGTTAACTTGCACACTCTGTCCAGCAGCCTTCGTAATCAGGGCATTCCTCTTCCCCCAGTGTATGGTTCCTTGAATACACGGCCCTAGGTCCCTTGGGGAGAAAAGAGGAGAAGAGGCTTCCCAGGTGGTGCGAGTGGTAAAGAACCCACCTGCCAGTGTAGGAAATGTAAGAGACTCAGGTTCAGTCCCTGGGTTGGGAAGATCCCCTGGAGGAGGTCACAGCAACCCACTGCAATGCACTCCAGCATTCTTGCCTGGAGAATCCCATGGACAGAGGAGCCTGGTGGGCTACCATCCATAGGGTCAAGAGTTGGACATGACTGAGGCAACTTAGCTCATATGCACACACCATGTGCATCTACTGGGGTGTCACAAGGTCCTTCCTCTTTATAGCAGTGAGTTCCAAGCCTGAAAGCTGGCTCAAGTCCAGAAACTAGATTCCAGGCATCATATTGGATGCCAGGCATCCATTCCATTATCTGTGAAATAAATTAACATGAAGCCATAAGGCCCGTGGGGAGGAGAACAGACAAGTGGAAGGCCCATCAACAAGGTTGGAAAACTGCCTGGAGGTGACTGGTGAGGTGCAGAGCCCAGCCCCAGTCAGGAACCCCAGCTATCCAGACAGTGTCCAAGCAGCGTTGCAAGCTCAGCTATCGTCCAGGCAAATTCAACCCAATGAGTTCAGCAGAGGATTTTCCTTCTGCCGACCCGCAGCACCAGACTCAAGCAGAGCTCTCCTGGGGTAGTACACGGAAAGCTGTCTCTTAGGTGTCCATAAGGAGGGGCGGTGACAAGAACAAGGCAGAGCAGCAGGGCTCATCTAAGCAGTCTGAGCATCAGGGCAGAGCTGGGCCCTGGAAGCAACCTGCTTAGGTGAGTAACCAGGCAGAAAGTAACCAGGTACAAAGCCCAGCCTTGAGTCAGCACACGGCCTGTGTGCTCACAGCATCTAAACTACCTAGGGAATCCAAGGCTTTAACCTGGCACCCACAGATCTAACTGGGCAGCAGCACCATTTAATTCCAAGTACCACTGGGGCTGCAGTGCACCCCATCCAGGAAACTGGGAGACAAAGACAAGAAATCAGGCAGCAGAGGCTAACAAAAGGTCTCATCAGCCTGGTAAAGTAGAAACAACTTAAACACTGAAAAAGACTAGCTGGGCCTCCTGCTTTTTCCCAAACTCTGGCTCCTGCTTGGAAGCCTCAGATGCTTGAATATTCTATCCACTCCTCAGAGTTCAGAAGGCAGCTGTGGCTACTGAAAAGCACGGGGAGATGGAAGCAGGGTGAGCTCTGGATGCAATAAACCATGCCTCTGCCAGTGCATCTGATTTCCTAAAAAAGAGAAACAAAACCCAGTTAGCCAAAAGCAAAAAAAAAAAAAAAGTAATAAGATTGTCCAGACTGGCCCTGCTGGCTGCCTTTTCTCATAATAATTGTGCAGACATCATATGGTAATACATTCCTCCCTGCAAAGAGGCTGTGGCAAATGTCAGATGATTGATTATGGTGTCCACATTCTCCTTATTGGCAGCATTTCAATTCCTCCCTCTCTCTTAAGTTCCTGGCTCGGTGGAACTTGATAGGAAAGCAAAGGCTTTGAAGTCTTGCGGGATCCTTCTCCAGTTGCCTCCACTGTTGACCCCTTTCCTACAGGAACTGGTATGTGGATGAGCCTTCCTGCGGCAGTGAGGTCTGCGTGGTCATGTACCATCAGCCATCAGCCCCCGCCGGCATCGGGGGCCCTTACATGTTCCAGTGGAATGACGACCGATGTACCATGAAGAACAATTTCATCTGCAAGTATTCTGATGGTAATGAATCCTCTCCCAAGTTATGTGGCTGCATTCTCAGCCTCCTCTCTCCTTTCATAATCAGCTGCTGGTTCCAAGAATTTGTCACGTAGACTCTGAGAAAGCTTGTTGCAAATGCCAGCAGTGTTAAACTTTGGGAATTCTTGTAAAGGGAGATGACCTGATACCTCCTCGCTGAGGAGTAGTTCTAGCAAAGGAGAGGGTATTAGATGCTAAGAGATGAAGAAATGAAAGGGTCTAATTTATGGATGATAAGGCAAGAATTACGAGAACTTCAAGAAATAAAAAGCCTTCCAGGTGGACAGTTACAGTTCTTCCCTCCATGTGTGAGGTTGTACACTGTAGGAGCTTGGAATAGGGAAATATGAAAGGAAGCTGGCCATTTTTCTTGCATATCTCCTGCCAGCCATTTTCTGGGGCTTTAAGGAAACAGGATAATGACCACAGGAGGTAGATGATAAAATATGCCAATTTTACTGATGCTGGGCAGATAGCAGTCACTTTGATGAGCAGGCTTAAACTCCTTAGGCCACCCTCTATATATATGCCTTGCAAATTTAACTAGCTTTTTCTTCTCGATCTATTAAGGGTTTTGAATTGGCTACAAGCCTCTAATCTCACTATGCTGGGCTTTCCCAAATTCCTCCATTTGAAGGAACTAAACATGAAGTGATTTTTGATCTGTAACTGAAGTTTTTCACCACCCTGAAGCCAACTGCTTGATCTCAATTCCGCATCTTTTCCTGACAGTAGAATGACTTGTTAGTTACATCTAGTCGGGGACTAAACAATCCTGTCATTTAAAAATTGTTGGAGCTTGACTGTGCCTTTGCTGCTAAAGTTGTTTTTCCTCCCTCTTCACCCCTTCAGACGAATTCTTCTCTCCAGAGACCTGGTCTTCCCAACCATAGAGTTGGCTCAGGCAGGGAGGTTGCAAGGATCAAGGCTGACTTGCAGGGCACTTTTTTAGAGCAATTAAAGGAATGCACTTATGACACACTGGCTGCCCATCACGTTTGTTCATTATATCCTATTATCGCCATGATTTAAAATTTTGTACCTTAAACATTTTTGAAATGTGAGATTTGGGCATTTGTTTTCATAGCCTTTTATTTTGGAGTAGAACCAGTTAGTTTTTAAAAAAATAATTTTTGTTTACTAATTGTGCTGTTGCCTGTATTAGACTGAGTCCTGGCAGGGAAAAGACGGCACACTCAAAGGGTTTAATGAGGGGAGCATAATAGAATGATACTTACCAAAGTGTGGACACAGTGCATGAGATGGTGACATGCCCAGGGACCAGCTGCAACGGGAAACTTCAAGGAGCGAAGGGAGGGTATAGTTTTAGCAGAACCCAGAGAACTCTTGGAGTCATGGAAGAGGAGCCACTCAACAGGAGCTGTATCCTGACAACGCGGTACTGTCACACCACCATGATATGGGAGAGAGGTCTGGGGAATACTACTAGGACCTGTCTCTTCCACCCTCTAATCTCCTGCTTCTGCCTCCTATTAGCTAAGTCCAATCAAGAACCAAAGGACAAGGGGGCCCCAGGACACATCCCCAGAGGTCAGCCTCCCAGAACACAGAGGAGACCAAGAATAGATTGAGCAGAGGGATGTGGGCACGTGGGAGAAGACTAACACGTTGCCTTCCTATAGACCTCCCCCCCCTTCTCAGGATAAGTTCACGTACCTCAGCACACCACGAAAGCATTGGCTTGATCAGACCCTGGCCTCTCTGCAGCCCCAGTTCTCACCACTTCTCTTCCCTCCTCCATCCAGTTCCCTTCTGCGTTTTGTGAAGTTCCCCATGATCTCTTAACTGCTGTTTCCAGTGCTTGGACCATCCTTCCCTCTTTCCCAGTCAACTCATTCTCAGCCTTCAGGTTCAGGTTAAGTATCAGCTTCTCTCGTAACCACAATAGATGGTCCTGGATTGTATCTTTGATGATGGCAATGGTCATTTCCCATAAAGGGCATTTTTAGGACAATTGGCATAACTTGAATAAGATCTGTAGACTGGATGATACTATACGTATCAGCGTTGATATTTTGGTTTCAATAATTGTACTATGGCTATGATAGAGTGTGCCCCTCCCAGTCCTGTTGTAAATACACACTGAGGTATTTAGGGAGTAAAGGGTGACTATGACTACAGCTTACTCTCTGAAAAAAAGTTATGCAGGTGTCTGTATGTGAATATAGATATGTGTCTGTGTATATATAGAGATTTAGATATAGATACATAGATATAAGTATATGAAGATATATATAAAGAGAGAAAGACAGAATAGTTACATAAATGAAATGTGATACAATGATAACATTTGGGTGAAGGATACATGGGAATTCTTTGCAGGAGTCTTGCAAATTTTCATAAATTTTAAATTACTTCCAAATAAGTTAAAAAAAAAATCGCTTCCTCTGGGAAGCATTCCAGGGCTTAACCTCAAAACTAGGTTAAGTGTTCCTCCTATGAGGCTCATAACACCTCACACACACAGTACATATACTGCCTGTTGACAAGTGTGTCCACTTCACTATATGGTTGGCATGAGGTCTGGAAATACACACGTTTGACCCTGCACTTGATGGACTAGGGGAAGGTCACCCGGTATGGCTTCAACACTGTGGCACAATATTGTTTTATACCAGAGGGCAAGCGACCAGCTGAAAGACAGCATCTAAAACTAAATTTGACAACATGACCACATAGAGTAGGCAGCATGCCAGCCAGATCTGAACACTTGATTCCTTCCAGGGTGGGCTAGAAGCATAGACGCAGTCAGTGGAAATCAGAGACAAGTCATCTGAGGCAATGTCATAGACCATTGCGGCCGTGATGGAAGTGCTGCATTAATTTGCCATGTCCTCTGCAGTTTTGCAGAGTGGATTGAACTGTGGATGGAAAACAAAATGACTGCATCATTTTCTGTAATGTCATTGAATATGCGATGTATTGTAATATAATAACAAAATTCATATGTATGAATATTCTCCTATAATTCTATAATTTATTGCCATCCTGTAGAGTGTAAGTTCCTTAGAGAGCTGAGACGGCTTTTTATTTGCTGGAGAAGGCAATGGCACCCCACTCCAGTATTCTTGCCTGGAAAATCCCATGGACGGAGGAGCCCGGTAGGCTGCAGTCCATGGGGTCGCTAAGTTGGACACGACCTAGTGACTTCACTTTCACTTTTCACTTTCATGCATTGGAGAGGGAAATGGCAACCCACTCCAGTGTTCTTGCCTGGAGAATCCCAGGGATGGGGGAGCCTGGTGGGCTGCCATCTATGGGGTCGCACAGAGTCAGACACGACTGAAGCAACTTAGCAGTAGCAGTGTATATCTAATATCTAGCATGGAGTTTGTCTCCTTGTGATCTTAAATTTTCATTTGAACTTTTTAAATTCAAATCCCAGTTCAGCTACTTATTAGCCATGAGATTTGAGTAAGTTGCTTAATTTCCCTGTACCTGAGTCTCCTTGTGAACAAATTCAGAATAGCACTTATTCACAAGGCTGTTATCAGGATAAATTGTTTGTTTTTATAAGAACATCTAGAACATGATGGTGTTTCTATCATCAGCAGACATTTTTAATAAATAAATGGATTTGCATCACCTCTACACACACACACACACACATATATGATTAAAAGTTTCCCTTCTGAATAAAACTTCAGAATAACTTGGACATCCTGGCCTTGTGTGTGCGTGTCATTCGCTCAGTCATTTGAAGAGTCATTCACTCAGTCCGACTCTTTGCAACCCCACAGACTGTAGCCTGCCAGGCTCCTCTGTCCATAAGATTCTCCAGGCAAGAATACTGGAATGGGTTGCCTTCTCCAGGGGATCTTCCCAACCCAGGGATCAAACCCAGGTCACCTGCATTGCAGACAGATTCTTTACCATCTTAGCCACCAGGGAAGCCCATCCTGGCCTTAGGACTATGAATTCTAAAATTTTGACCTTAAAGACTCTGACTCTATGATCCCAGAGTATCTGATCAGCATAAGAGTCCCTGCCAGTACAAAAGACTGATACAATTTCAGCCAGAAGTAAAAGCATTACTGTAGGTTGCCTGTGGAGCCTGACTGTCCTGAGGCTCTTAGAATTATTTTAAATAGCTCAGGTTCTAAATCACAGCTCTGCTTTGGGGCGGGCCATAGTCTACTTAGTCCTCAGCCACCTCCACTGCTTGGAGACTGGTGTTCATTGCTCCAAAACATCCCCAGTAGGAACTGATAAAATGTCTTGGATTGCTTTAAAACACTTCAGGGGACCTCCCTGGTTGTCCAGTGGCTAAGACTTCATGCTCCCAATGCAGAGGGCCCGGGTTTCATCTCTGGTCAGGGAAACTAGATCCCACATGCCACAACTAAGACCCAGTGCAGCCTAATAGAATAGAACAGAATATTCAGGCCTGGGTGTAGCCAGGGAGGAATAGGGATTATTGGTGAAACCAGATTAGCCATATGTTAATAAGCATTGACACTGCATAGGGACTCATTATACCAATCTTTCCACTTTCATGTATATTTGGAAGCTCTCATATTTGAAAGCTTTAATGCTTTTTTTTTTTTTTAAGTGTCCAAGCAAAGCAGGGGAAAGGCTAGTCTTTGTGCAGAAGAGATTCTTTGGACTTACTAACCAGGTTTTGGAGTTTGGTAGCATGAAATGAAGTTTGTTGGAAGACTGAATGAGCAACTAAATGGAAGCTGTGCCCTGGCCACTTTCATTCAGATGGTATGGCAATTTACCTATTGCTCTCATTCTTATCCCTTTCTGCTGCAGAGAAGCCAACAGTTGCTTCTACGAGGACTGGAGGTAAGACTGGTCATTGGAGATTTGAGTTCACTGGGGCTGTTTCGCACAGGTTTAGAACCTCTCCATAGGTTTAGAGTCACATGCTCTTTAGACCAGATTATTCGATGGAAAGACACCGACTCTTCGGATGGGTATATGTCACACCGAGACACCACACGTGATTCATTAATCTCACTCTCTAGGGTTGCCTTTCAACTATGTGAAAAGGAACAATTACAAATCAGTTTGGGATGTTACTTATCCTGACTGACAATATGAAAGGAATAATTCAATCTAACGAGACAAGTGAGTCAAACTGATCATTGTGGTCCTAAAAGTGAGTCATCGGCCCTTCGCCTATGTTCTGCAGTACTTCACAGGCCTTGATGTCCACTGCCTGCTGGTTGTGTTCCTACTTGATTCTTACCAGAAAGATCATGAAAAGTAGACCTCTCAGGCAGCAAATTCAGTTTCTCACTTTCCGTGATTATAAACTGCACTGGTCCCTTTGCTAGTGCTTTCTGATATCCCCCTGAAGCTGATAGGACCTCAGAGAATATCTAGATGTTAATGCTTTTCTCCAGGTCTAAATACATATGTCTCTCTCCAGATGAAGAGACAGAGCCTGCAACACCCATCCTTCCAGAAGACACAGAGAAAGAAGATGCCACAGAAATACTGAAAGAAAGCAAAGGTATATACAAAACTCTCCCAGGGAAAAATAGATAGTGGGACTCTCCTGATTACAAATTCCCCATGGTTACATACCCTGCTTTGTTCTTCCCACGGCTGCTTAAAAATGAAAATGGACAAGGCACTCGGGCTTTGTCAAAACTGTATTAAATGTTAGATTTTGTCAGTGAAATATACAAAGGGAGCTTTCCTAAGACAATTGGGGCGATTAGATGAGACAAGAGGTAGAAAGTCTTCAGGAAGACAGTCGGAGACTTGAGAACCTCCCAGAAGTTGTTTGGGTCAGGGGAGGGGGAGGGCGTGGGAATTGAGAATGAATGTTGAGAAATAAGAGCAGAAAGACCCAGGCCATGATTAATATTTCTTTACAAGACAAATAGAGAAAATGGGCATAAAAGATAAAAGAAAATGGGGTGATAAACTGGAGTGCTAATGGACTTTCAACCTCAACTCTCACCTTGAGTTTCAAGAGGAAGATCTGGGCGGGTAGTTAGACTTAATAATATGTGTAAATGTCAAATCAATATAGGATAATCTGAAACTAACATGATATTGTACGTCAACTATATTTCAATTAAAACAAAAAAAGAGAAAGATCTGAGTTTTTGTCACTGGGTAACATTAAGAAAACAAGCACTTAATTTTTCAGTCTAGTTATTAACATAATAGAAGTAACAGTATTTTTCTCACCTACCTAAGAGTATCTACTGTGTCCATATAATGAAATAGGATATTGAAGTACTGCCGTGACACTAGCCACCCCAAATTAACACAGACCCTACAGGTTAAGGGCTCAGTGCCCACCCAGACTGCCCTTGCTTCAGATATCAGCCACAAGATCAGGGGTCCCCAGGCCACCCGCACTTCTGATCAACTGACTGCAATTCCAGGGAGTCACATTCAGTCATTCACTAGAACAACTTATAGAACTCAGAAAAACACCATACCCATAACTGCATTTTATCTGCGCTTTTCTTTTCAGAAGCTGCCTTGAATCTTGCCTACATCCTAATCCCCAGCATTCTCCTCCTCCTCCTTGTGGTCACCACAGGTGTATGTTGGGTTTGGATCTGTAGAAGGAGGCAAGTAAAACGTTGATCCTGTAAACCTTTGTGTTTTCTGAACTTGGACTTCAAAGGCAAGGCAGCTCCAAGAGAATCTCTTCTGCAGATTTGAGAATAAATCTTCTGATGGGTTTGGGGCACTCAGAAGTACTAAGCATTTGTACTCAGTTGTAATTAACAGAGTGATCTTACATTCTTTAATTTTTTAGTGTGGAAGATTTTAAATGACTTGAGGGGTGAGACTGCGTTATTCACCTGTGTATCCACACATCACTCAGCAAAGTTTTCTCATGCATGTACATTCTCACTCCAGAAATGTTTTTTGGGTGAGTAAAGGAGTAAATAGTGAGCCATATGAAAATGACTGTTCTAAAGCCTCCTGGCAAACCTCTGAAACTAAAGTACTTCATTCAAAATAAAATAGCCAAATTATTTTAATTGCCTTTTACTTGAATACACAAGTATAGTTGGCTACAAAATAGCTACCTTAAGTAGCTTAGAGCACCTCTGTTAGTGGATCATGGAGCCACCATTTTGGAGGTACCCAGAGCTCTTCTCAGCTACCTTTTTATTCCCCATCATCATGGTCTATATAGAAGAAGGTGGCATTGCCACTTCACAACAGGAAAGCAAAGGTACATTTTAAGACTTGACTCCCTTTGATGACCAATTTAAGATAAACTAATAAAATTTCAATGTAGAGCCTAATTCACTTAATAATAATTCCTTAGGGACTTCCCTGGTGTTCCAGCAGTTAAGACTCGGTGCCGTTGGTACAGAGGGTAGGGGTTCAATCCCTGGTCAGGAAACTAAGATCCCGCATGCCATGCAGCGTGGCCAAAAGATTAAAAAAACAGTAACTTCCTTATAGAACTATTAGAATTAAAGCAGTTAATACATGCAGAGTGAGTATATTATAAGCACTCAAAAATGTCTCTTCCTATAATCATTTTTATTAGTTAATTCCTTTTAATCCAAAATATCGACAGAATTCAGTTCATAGGAGGTGGTAGGGAGGTTCAAGAAGAGGGGGACATAGGTATACCTGTGACTGACTCATGTCGATATATGGCAGAAACCAACACAATGTTGTAATGCAATTATCTTCCAATTAAAAATAAATAAATCTAAATTTTAAAAATGTTGGTATGGCCAAAAAACCAGAGTTCAGTTTAAAAAATTGCTAATATGCTTTCTAACTGCTTACTCTGTGCTTGGTTCTTCCTTATCTACCCATTAAGCAGCTCATCGAAATCTGGGAATTGTAACTTTGAAGCTGGAGTCTACTCACAGTTTTAATCGTCTTCTGCCACAGACACAAAAATACTAGCAAAATATTTCCCAAAATGTATGTGAAACAGTAATACATGAGCTTCTTTATTAATGCTTCTTTAGGTATAATTATCATAATATTGAAGCAGAGAGGAGCATAAAATATTTTAAGGCATCTTAAACAATAACTGTGATATGAAAATATCTATGATTTCCGTTGGTGAGCAAGTCAAAGATATTACTAATTCTACTCACCTTGATTGCCCACATTGAGAATTGAAGGACAGTTTCCCTTAGAGATGGATTTGTTTTAATGTGGCATCACCCCCACCCCCCGCCCCCAACTCCCCCGGCCCCGATGCAGTTCTCTCCATAGACCCACTGGGGGCTCTAGGGTCCCTAAGGATCACAAGTTCTGCTGGGTGCTCAGGCCATGGTGAATGACAGAACACTGTCCTGGTTCGTTCCTGCCCCACCCGAATCCCTGCCCTGTAGGCTGACACAGATGAGACGTGCGGCGTAGTGACCGCGCAGGGATGACCCTCTCCTGCCTGGACAGGGGCCTGGGGACATTCTCAGGCCCCTTGCCTGCTCATCCCTGGCTGTCCGTCTTCCTAGGAAACGGGGGCAGCCGGACCCCAGCACCAAGCAGCAGCGCCCCACCTGGCCGGCTCCTCAGCCCGGGAACAGCCCGGACCTGGAGGTCTACAACGTCATACGCAAGCAGAGCGAAGCTGATCTGGCCGAGACCCGCCCGGACCTCAAGAACATCTCGTTCCGAGCGCGCTCGGGAGAGGCCACGCCCGACGCCGTGTCTTGTGACTATGAAAACGTGGCCGTGAACCCGTCTGAGAGCGGGTTCGTGACGCTGGTGAGCATGGAGAGTGGCTTCGTCACCAACGACGTTTACGAGTTCTCCCCGGGCCGAGCGGGGAGGAGCAAGGAGTCCGGATGGGTGGAAAATGACATCTATGGTTATTAGGCGGCTCGAAGGAACCCTGAACTGACAAGAACGGGAAGGGAGAGAAAAGCAATTTTCCTATGAGGGAAACACGCAGGTGGTCTCTGAAAGGGCTCAGATCAGGTCCTGGGGGTGGGCCTGAGACGGCTGGAGCCCCCGCTGGAGCCCTGGTCTGGCCCGTGTCACTTAACCCAGCC
This sequence comes from Oreotragus oreotragus, assembly GCA_006410675.1. NCBI lineage: Eukaryota > Metazoa > Chordata > Mammalia > Artiodactyla > Bovidae > Oreotragus > Oreotragus oreotragus. The sequence goes on along the minus strand of SJYX01001623.1, from coordinate 249,461 downwards.
CCTCACCTGGCTGGAACCTCTAAGAACACCTTGCCCAGGGGCTGGCGCGTGGTGGAAAATAAATACCTGATTGTTGTAACTGACTTTCAAGAGAGAGTGCTTTCCTTGGCGGGCGTGCTGTGGAGCTTGGGAAACCAGCGTCTGGGCTCTGTTCCTGTTCTTCAGTACAGCGGCAAACGTCATTACAAGGAGCCAGAAATCCCAGCAGCTTTTCAAAGCCGGCCTATGCAAGCATCTGGCTGGCCTACACATAGCAATTCCTATATCTGTTTTTTGTTTCGTTTTGTTGTTCCCAAAGAATCAAATCAAACCAAAAGCAGGAAGCAGAATGTTAGTCAGTTTGTGTCTACAGTCCTTCCTCTGCGGGTGGCCTCGGGGGACCTTTTTTCTTTCTCCTGACATCCAAACTTGGAAATATGTAACTTGGAAACAATTTAGAAACTAAAAATGAAGTTTGAATCTAGGCTTCTCGGCTTAACTGTGTTCCCAATCCTAGTATTGCACACTGTCCTGTTTGTGTGTTTGAATCACTGCAGCCTCAACATTAATATTAGAAATAATGCTAATGATTTTACCTTTTTTTTGTTTAGGGGAGCAGACTTTCTCAAACACTTTAAGACTCAAATGCAGAGAAATGTGACCTAATACTAGTCATTTACCATATGAAATTCTGAAGGCCATTATTTAAAACACCAGCAACATCCTACCATCAGCTTAATGATTTTACTATTTTTACCATTCCTCGTATATCTTGTTTCTGAAAGGTTTGTAACTTTGCTTAAAACATGGAGCCCCAAACTAGACAGAGTAAACTCGTCTGGGTCAGAGTGGTATCGAATGTAGTAGATTTTAATCGTGGCCAATTGCCTGACTTACCAAGGCAGAGAGCAGCTGCTGCTGCTAAGTCGCTTCAGTCGTGTCCGACTCTGTGCGACCCCATAGACGGCAGCCCACCGGGCTCCCCCATCCCTGGGATTCTCCAGGCAAGAACACTGGAGTGGGTTGCCATTTCCCTCTCCAATGCATGAAAGTGAAAAGTGAAAGTGAAGTCGCTCAGTCGTGTCCGACTCCTAGCGACCCCATGGACTGCAGCCCACCAGGCTCCTCCGTCCATTGGATTTTCCAGGCAAGAGTTCTGGGGTGGGGCGCCATTGCCTTCCCCGCAGAGAGCAGGGTGGATAACAAAACATCATTCATGCTTGCTTCAGGGAATTGTGTTCAGTGCAGTTAACACTATTTCAAGCAAAAAGAGTGACCATATCTTAACATTTTTAACCATCTATATATTCCTAGTCAAGGCTATGGTTTTTCCAGTAGTCATGTATGGATGTGAGAGTTGGACTGTGAAGAAGGCTGAGCGCTGAAGAATTGATGCTTTTGAACTGTGGTGTTGGAGAAGACTCTTGAGAGTCCCTTGGACTGCAAGGAGATCCAACAAGTCCATTCTGAAGGAGATCAACTCTGGGATTTCTTTGGAAGGAATGATGCTAAAGCTGAAACTCCAGTACTCTGGCCACCTCATGCGAAGAGTTGACTCACTGGAAAAGACTTTGATGCTGGGAGGGATTGGGGGCAGGAGAAGAAGGGGACAACAGAGGATGAGATGGCTGGATGGCATTACTGATTTGATGGACGAGAGTCTGAGTGAACTCTGGAGTTGGTGATGGACAGGGAGGCCTGGCGTGCGCGATTCATGGGGTCGCAAAGAGTCGGACACAACTGAGCGACTGAACTGAACTCCAAAATAAAGTAAAAAGTTAAAAAAAAAAAAAGAATAACCATATGGTCTGAAAGACCAATCCATTGCCCAAAACATCGAAGTTCCTATTTTGCATCAAACTTCCTGGCTCTGTGATGTGTCTCTTTATCCTCCCCTTTCCTCCTGTCTTCTGGTCCCTACTAGACTGCAAGCTCCATGAAGGCTGGAATCCAATCCACCCAGCAAGACGTGTACTTCCTGCACCCGAGGCAGTGCCGTGAGCAGAGAAAACCATCAATACTTCTTGGATGGATGAACAGTTCATCTTTCAGAGTAAAGTACAATCCATCAAAATATTTCAACTTGAAAGTTTGGAGGACATGGTTTTCACACTCCACCTTGGTGTTGGGGGAAGATAATTGAGTTATTTTAGTTTGGAAAGCACTCCCACTACCTGGAAAGACGGAAGCATAGGGACAAGTAAACAGAAGCTGGTGAATTAACAATTTATTTGGTGGCACTAGTGGTAAAGAATCTGCCTGCCCATGCGGGAGATGCCAGAGACACTGGTTTGATCCCTGGATTAGGAAGATCCCCTGGAGAAGGAAATGGCCACCCACTCCAGTATTCTTGCCTGAAGAATCCCATGAACAGAGGAGCCTGGTGGGCTACAGTCCATGGGGTTGCAGAGAGTCTGACACAACTGAGCATGTGTGCACATACACATGTATGTCACTAAAACTTAAAATGAGGATTCAGTCTTAAGGTTATAATCAGAGATAACCCTCTGCATCTTCCCTTTTTCATTAGTGTCTTATCTCTACTGGGACCCCCAGATCTCTTATTCTGTGTTTATACACAGCCAGTGTGGGAGTACCAGACCAATGTACCTGCCCCCTGAGAAACCTGTATGCAGGTCAAGAAGCAACAGTTAGACTGGTCCAAAATTGGGAAACAAGTATGATAAGGCTGTATATTGTCACCCTGCTTATTTAACTTATATGCAGAGTACATCATGCAAAATTCCAGGCTGGATGAATCACACTTTGGTATCAAAATTGCCAGAAGAAATATCAACAACCTCAGATATGCAGATGATACTTCTTTAATGGCAGAGGAACTAAAGAGCCTCTTGATGAGGGTGAAAGAGGAGAATGAAAAAGCGAGACTGAAACTCAGCATTCAAAAAACAAAGAGCATGGCTTCTGGTCCTATCACTTCATGGCAAACAGAAGGGGAAAAACCAGAAGCAGTGACAGATTTTATTTTCTTGGGCTCCAAAATCACTGCAGACAGTAACTACAGCCATGAAATTCAAAGACACTTGCTCCTTGGAAGGAAAAAGCAGAGACATCACTTTAGCAACAAAGGTCCACACTGTCAAAGCTAAGGTTTTTCCAGGAGTCATGTACGGATGTGAGAGCTAGAACAGAAGGAAAGCTGAGTGCTAAAGAATGGATGCTTTTGAACTGTCGTGCTGGAGAAGACTCTTGAGAGTCCCTTGGACTGCAAGGAGATCCAACCAGTCAATCCTGAAAGAAATCAACCCTGAATATTCATTGGAAAGACTGTTACTGAAGCTGAAGCACCACTACTTTAGCCATCTGATGCAACGAGCCGACTCATTGGAAAAGACCCTGATGCTGGGAAAGTTTGAAGGCAAAAAGAGAAGAGGGTGGCAGAGAATGAGCTGATTAGATAGCATCACCAACTCAATGGACATGAGTTAGAGCAAACTCCTGGAGATAGTGAAGGACAGGGAAACCTGGCGTGCTACAGTCCATGGGGTCACAAAGAGTCAGATATGATTTAGGGACTAAGCACACAGTATGTGCTTTACTACAGATTATGCTATGTCCCTAATAATAAAGTTTGGACCTGTTTTTATGTTTCTGCCTCCTTGATAAAGCAGGCTTCCCAGGAGGCACAGTGGTAAAGAATCCTGCCAGTGCAGGAGACGCAAGAGACACAGGTTTGATCCCTGGGTCAGGAAGATCCCCTGGAGAAGGAAATGGCAACCCACCTCTGTATTCTTGCTTGGAAAATTCCATAGACAGGGGAGCCTAGCAGGGGTTGCAAAGAGCCAAACACTACTGAATGAGTGAGCACACACGCAAATTTAACAAGGGCTTGCTAAATATTAAGTGTTATGTTCAAATTAAACATTGAGAAACTTACCTGGTGATCCAGTGGTGAAGAATCCATGCTCCCAATTCAGGGGCCCGGATTTGAGCTTTGGTCAGGCAACTAGATCCCACATGCTGCAACCAAGAGTTTACATGCTGCGACTAAAAAAATGATCGCACACGCCACAGCTAAAAGTCCCATGTGTGCCACAGCTAGAAGTCCCATGTGTCCCACAGCTAACACCTGCTTCAGTTCAGTTCAGTCATTCAGTCGTGTCCAACTGGTGCTTGCTCAGTTTCATGTCTATTGAGGTGGTGATCCCATCAAACTATCATCTGTCGTCCCCTTCTCCTCCCACCTTCAATCTTTCCCAGCATCAGGGTCTTTTCCAATGAATCAGTTCTTCATATCAGGTGGCCAAAGTGCTGGAGTTTCAGCTTCTCCAAGGAATATTCAGGACTGATTTTCTTTACGATTGATTGGTTTGATCTCCTTGCTGTCCAAGGGACTCTCAAGAGTCTTCTTCAACAGCACAGTTGAAAAGCATCAATTCTTTGGTGCTCAGCTTTCTTTATAGTCCAACTCTCACATTCATACATGACTACTGGAAAAACCACAGCTTTGACTAGAAGGACCTTTCTCGGTAAAGTTATGTCTCTGCTTTTTAATATGCTGTCCTGATTTGTCATAGCTTTTCTTCCAAGGAGCAAGTGTCTTTTCATTTCATGGCTGCAGTCACTATTTGTAGCGATTTTGGAGCCCAAGAAAATAAAGTCTGTCACTGTTTCCATCATTTCCCCAAAGGACCTTTGTCGGTAAAGTTATGTCTCTGCTTTTTAATATGCTGTCCTGATTTGTCATAGCTTTTCTTCCAAGGAGCAAGTGTCTTTTCATTTCATGGCTGCAGTCACTATTTGTAGCGATTTTGGAGCCCAAGAAAATAAAGTCTGTCACTGTTTCCATCATTTCCCCATCTAATTGCCATGAAGTGATGGGACTGGATGCCATGATCTTCATTTTTTGAATGCTGAGTTTTAGGTCATCTTTGTCACTCTCCTCTTTACTTTCATCAAGAGGCTCTTTAGTTTCTCTTCACTTTCTTCCATAAGAGTGGTGTCATCTACATAGCTGAGGTTATTGATATTTCTCCCAGAAATATTGATTTTGGCTTGTGCTTCCTCCAGCCCAACATTTTGCATGATGTACTCTGCATAGAAGTTAAATAAGCAGGGTGACAGTATGCAGCCTTGACATACTCTTTTCCCAATTTGGAACCAGTCTGTTGTTCCATGTCCAGTTCTAACTGTTGCTTCTTGGCCCTGCATACAGGTTTCTCAGGAGGCAGGTAAGGTGGTCCGGTATTCCCATCTCTTGAAGAATTTTCCACAGTTTGTTGTGATCCACACAGTCAAAGGCTTTAACATAGTCAATTAGCAGAAGTAGATGTTTTTCTGGAATTCTCTTGCTTTTTCTATGATCCAGTGGATGTTGGCAATTTGATCTCTGGTTCCTCTCCCTTTTCTAATCCAGTTTGAACATCTGGATGTTCTCAGTTCACGTACTGTTGAAACCTAGCTTGGAGAACTTTGAGCATTACTTTGTTAGCGTGTGAGATGAGTACAATTGTGCAGTAGTTTGAACATTCTTTGGCATTGCTTTTCTTTCTGATTGGAATATAAACTGACCGTTTCCAGTCCTGTGGCCACTGCTGAGTTTTCCAAATTTGTTGGCATATTGAGTGCAGCATTTTAACAGCATCACATTTTAGGATTTGAAATACTCAGTACAGTCAAATAAATATATTTTTTAAATCTTGCTTAATTGCATGCTCAGTCACGTTTGACTCTGTGACCCCATAGACTTATAGCCTACCAGGGTCCTCTGTCCATGGAATTTCCCAAACAAGAATACTGGGAGCAGGTTGCCATTTCCTTCTCCAGGGGATCTTCCCAACCCAGGAATCATACCCAAGTCTGGCATCTCTTGCATTGGCAGGAGGATTCTTTACCACTCTGCCATCTGAGAAATCCCTTAAAAAGTCTTTGGAAAAAAATTTAACATTGAGCTTACTCATCCTGGTATTGTTTGAAAATTTAGTTGATCTGTTTCATCATTTAAAATCTGTAGTTCCCAGCTATTTCTTCACTGTGACACACAATGGACAAAATTAATATGTCAGATAATTCCAGGAGAAGCCACCACAATGAGAAGCAATGAAGAGTAACCCTCGCTTGGCACACATAGAGAAAGCCCCAGCACAGCAATGAAGACACAGTGCAACCAAAAAATTTTTGCTTTTACTTTTTAAATAATTTCTTGAATACCTACTATGTGCCTGCCACACACTGTGCCAGACATGACACACAGCCAGATGTCAGGCTAAGGCTTAGACAAGTTGGTTGGTAATTATTTACATTTCCCAGCATGGTAGCTATAAAGTTCTTTATATTTTCATGGTTTATTCTGAATGCTTTCACATACTTACTTTGAATGCTTTCATATACTTACTCTGAATGCTTTCACATACTTACTTTGTGTCAGGATATATGCTAAGTGCTAGGCATAAAATGGTAAGTAAGACAGATACACATTCCTCTCATGGAGTTTACATTCTAATAGGGGACAAAGCTCGGAGAAGGCAATGGCACCCCACTCCAGTACTCTTGCCTGGCAAATCCCATGGACCAAGGAGCCTGGTAGGCCTGCAGTCCACAGGGTTGCTAGGAGTCGGACATGACCGAGCGACTTCATTTTGACTTTTCACTTTCGTGCATTGGAGAAGGAAATGGCAACCCGCTCTAGGGTTCTTGCCTGGAGAATCCCAGGGATGGGGGAGCCTGGTGGGCTGCCGTCTATGGAATCACACAGAGTCGGACATGACTGTAGCGACTTAGCAGCAGCAGCAGGGGATGAAGCTACATCAGAACACGAGTGAAAGAGAATTTGCTATAATTTGTTTTTTTTTCTTACTTGTGTGCAGCACTCTCTGGTCTCCCTCCTCTTCCCTTCTCTCCTGTTCTTGAGCACTTTGGTCCTAAAGCCAGTAGGTAAATCAGAAGAAGGTAGCATCCATGTCCGGGGACAAGGGGAGACTTGGTGGCTTAGATTGGAGTGTCAGGCTGAAGCAGGATAAGGAAGAGGTCAATCCAAAGCAGAAACCCAGCTCAGGTGTGGCCCGAGTGGTGAGGAGGCCATCCACATGTGCTGTGGAGCAGCAGGGACAATGAGCGGTGGGTTGCACAGGGAGGTGATGAAATCAATAAGCAGACAAGGGGTAAGAAGGGCCTGGTTGCTCTCTCTACAAGAGGAGACAGTTGCAGATACAAAAAAAGAGAAAAACTGGAGTGGGCTTGTGTATTAGATTGAAATACCGGTGTGACCTCATGATTTCCAATGTACCGCATATATACACATATATATATTCTCTAGCTGGCTTCTATATAACAGTCTCCACTAAAATACACCGGGGTTCCTTTTTAAAATTGAAGTATAGCTGATTTACGAAAGGGGTCCTTGAAAAAAATGCCTGATTCCATGGCCAGAGTAGGGAAAATACTTGATTAACTTGGGAAAAAAGATTTTTTTCAGGAAAGCAAAGAAGCAGCCAGGAGTGAGGGGCCTGTGTCATAGGTCACAGTAGCCAGTTTCCCGCAGCCAGTATTGGCCAAATGTGGGATAATTTAAGCATTAAATAAATAAATATAGTGATAGATTATAACCCATTGGATAACAGAAGACCACACTGGTATAAAATAATAAATGAATAACCAAATCTATGGAGAGAAACTGCAGAGAGAGGTACCACATGAAAGCCTAGGAACTAACACACCCACAGATGGGAAAAGCAACAAAGTCAATTCTTCTTTACAGCCTCTTTTTTCCTTTAAATAGCAGTAAATGGTTAGAAATTACTAAATTTTTTTTTTTTGTGTGTGTGTCACCATGAGGCATGCAGAAATCTTAGTTCCCCAACCAGGGATCGAACCTATGCCCTCTGCATTGGGAATGCAGTCTTAACCACTAGGTCACCAGGGAAGTTCAATAATTGCTAACTAAAGTTATTTTTGAATTCTGAGTTTGAACAGCAGAATGAAATAGTGTCTAGACTGACTCACCAGAGGAAGGGCATCAGGAGAAACCAGTTTTTCAAAATAGGTTTTTCCAAAAATACAAAGCTGTTGAATACGTATTATCACAGGCTAGTCACTCAAGAGTTTTCTATAATGAGCTATGTATTTTAATTAGCAAAATTTAGAGCCCATCAAGGACTCAAAATTTGTGCTATTCCGTTCTTAATTTTTCTCATATGGATTGTGTTTGATGCAAAGCAACATCAAGCAAAACTCATACTTATTTGGCTGGACTGTTGCAATTACAGAAAAAGTCAGTAAACTTCCTGTAAGGCAAGTCGCAGTCAGATACTACTTAGCAACTGAACAACTTTTGCTAGAAAGTTAGAAGCTGCTTTAATTGTTTCCACCACCAGATGGCAGTGTTAGGATATCATAGAAATTCTACTTGCTGCTAACATGTATCGGAGAAGGCAATGGCACCCCACTCCAGTACTCTTGCCTGGAAAATCCCATGGACCGAGGAGCCTGGTGGGCCGTAGCCCATGGAGTCGCGAAGAGTCGGACACGACTGAGCGACTTCACTTTGACTTTTCACTTTCATGCCTTGGAGAAGGAAATGGCAACCCAGTCCAGTGTTCTTGCCTGGAGAATCCCAGGGACGGGGGAGCCTGGTGGGCTGCCGTCTATGGGGTCGCGAAGAGTCAGACACGACTGAAGCGACTTACAGCAGCAGCAGCAGCAGCAGCTAACATGTATTGGTTTCTAACACGTAACTTTCTGAAACAGTAAGGGAAAGGGTGAAGGTAACATTACCTACCTAAAAGTGTTGTGAGAATAAAATCACGAATATATGCAAAGCATGGACATATTTTAATGGGTTGAATTGTGTCCACCAAAATTCGTGTGTTGAAGTCCTAGTCCCCAGGGCCTCACACTGTGACCCTATTTGAAGATGGGGTCACTGAAGACATAATCAGTTCACACAAACAAAGTTACTCAGGTGGACTCTAATCTAGTATGGTCAGTGTCCTCATACAAAGGGGACACTTGGACACAGACATTCACAGAGGCAGGCCATCATGTGAAGAGGAAGGCAGACTTGGGGTGATGCTTCTATAAGCCGAGGACCACCAGAGATGGCCAGCAACCACCAGGAGCTAGGGCAGAGGCAGGGAGCACATTCTGCCTCACAGCCCTCAGAAGAAACCAAGCCTGCCAACACCTTGATCTCAGACTTCCAGCCTCCAGAACTGGGAGACGATACTTTCCTGTTGTTTAAGCCTCCCGGCCGGTGGCACTTTGTTACAGCAGCCCTGGGAAATGAACAGCATGTGAAAAAGGACTAATGCATATCAGCTGTTAGGAGCGCTGAACACTTCTAATATAATTGTATGAGGCAACAAGACTGTTTCTGCTACAAAGTGCATTTTCCAACTGTCATGGATTTATTGAATATATCCTACACACACACACACACACACACACACACCACCCAAATCAAGACAATCTATGGAGCAGGAGAGAGCAGGGAGGGGAACTTCAGTGAAACACAGGAGGATAGCTGCTAACAATGAGATACGTAAGGTCTTCATTCCTGAGGAAGCTCACATGGAGGGCACATGACCCCTTGGGAGGGTCAAGATTTGGAGCTCTATGGTTTTGAGACTCTCAGGCATGCGCTATAAAGGTGTTAGTTCTTCATACCAGAGAGGGCCTCCCTTTGCTGAATTTAATAATTGTAGCATCCCTCTTCCGGGGAAGGCAATGGCATCCCACCCCAGTACTCTTGCCTGGAAAATCCAATGGACGGAGTAGCCTGGTGGGCTGCAGTCCATGGGGTCGCTAACAGTCGGACAGACTGAGCGACTTCACTTTCACTTTTCTCTTTCATGCATTGGAGAAGGAAATGGCAACCCACTCCAGTATTCTTGCCTGGAGAATCCCAGGGATGGGGGAGCCTGGTGGGCTGCCGTCTATGGGGTCACACAGAGTCGGACACGA
>SJYX01001623.1:216117-232715 GCA_006410675.1 Oreotragus oreotragus | reverse complement strand
TCAGGTGGTCTGGTATTCCCATCTCTTTCAGAATTTTCCACAGTTTATTGTGATCCACACAGTCAAAGGCTTTGGCATAGTCAGTCAAGCAGAAATAGATGTTTTTCTGGAACTCTCTTGCTTTTTCCATGATCCAGCGGATGTTGGCAATTTGATCTCTGGTTCCTCTGCCTTTTCTAAAACCAGCTTGAACATCAGGAAGTTCACGGTTCACATATTGCTGAAGCCTGGCTTGGAGAATTTTGAGCATTACTTTACTAACGTGTGAGATGAGTGCAACTGTGTGGTAGTTTGAGCATTCTTTGGCATTGCCTTTCTTTGAGATTGGAATGAAAACTGACCTTTTCCAGCCCTGTGGCCACTGCTGAGTTTTCCAAATTTGCTGGCATATTGAGTGCAGCACTTTCACAGCATCATCTTTCAGGATTTGAAATAGCTCAGTAAGAATTCCATCACCTCCAGTAAACTCTGCACAAATTCACTGAACTTTGCTTGGCCCCCCTTTCCTCATTTATAAATGAGAGTTTTGGTATCTACATGATCCCTAAGTTTCCTTCTAATTCTAATGTTTGGGGTTATTTTTGAGCACTTTCCTGCAATGTTTTCGCTTTCCCCTGAAGAGTAAATGGAAGGACTAATTACACTCCTTCAGTAGAAAACACTCGTCTGGTTGCTGTTCCAAAGCACTGTGTCCTCCCTCCTGCCCTTTTGCCAATAGCCAGGCAGCCTCACAGTAGGTTGGCCAAAGTAGGGCCATCTCAGCAGAGTAGAAAAATTCAACTAGCCAACCCCCTTAGCAAGAGAATTAATGACCTGGTCTCATTTGCGCCACACATAAAAACAAGCCATCAAGCTGGTGACACGGTGTAATTCCTCACTCCTCTTCAAATGAAGGATTTTAAGAGAACCTTGTCAGTCCCTCCCCAGGCACACTGACCTTGCCCAACCATCAGTTATTATCCCTTTCAGTGCTTCTTAAACCTTTCCATTGAAAATGCACATAGCACCACACACACACACACATGCACATGCAAACATACACACACGTGTGCAAATGCACAGCCCTGGGAAAATGACCCAACACAATCTTTAGGAAATAAACATTCTCCAAAGTCCTGGGTCTATCTTACTTGTTTAAATCTCATATCTACTCTGTTTTTCATATATAAATAAAACCTTAAAGGGAAATTTTGTATTCCTGAAGATATCATCTATTTAAGAAAGACTTTAAGAAAAATCTTCCCCCTTCTCAATCATGGAACATCTCTCACATTACCATTTGGAAAAACTCCTCTTGAGAAAATTATATAGTAGATTTTTGCTCTGAGGCAGAATTCATACTCTTGAAGGTGATTTGTTAAATTTTACTTTGCATTTTTCTACTCCACCAGTCAGTCTTTATGAAGCATCTATTATTTTTCTTCCTCTCATTTTAGTAAAGTCACTAAGCTGTTATAATGAAGATATTCACAAGATCTGTGCTTTTGTGACAATAATGACATAAAAGTAAAATGTAAGTGTGTTCAAACTGTATGTTACTATATTTTCACTGTAAATGTAAACTAAAATAACTGAAAAAATAAAAATGTAGAATTATTTTTAATATATTATCAAACAAGCTACATCTCTTCTAAAATATTCAAAAGCATCTATTAAAATGAAAACATAAAATAAAAAAGAATAAATGTCAACTTTTGAGGGGGGGGTGTTTGCAAGATCTTAGCTGCTGAACCAGGTGGAACCCATGCCCTTGGCAGTAAGAGCACAGAGTCCTGACTACAAGGGAATATCCAATGTCAACATTTTAAACCAAGGATTTTAAATTTAATATTTTTACATGTAATTAAATTTCACTAAATGGTTTTTAAAATGATTCTTCATTCAGAATTTATTGCCCTTGTTGAAGCTGAAACTCCAAGACTTTGGCCACTTGATGCAAAGAACTGACTCGTTTGAAAAGACCCTGATGCTGGGAAAGATTGAGGAGAGGAGGAGAAGGGGACGACAGAGGATGAGATGGTTGGACGGCATCACTGACATGATGGACATGGGTTTGGGTGGACTCCGGGACTTGGTAATGGACAGAGAGGCTTGGCATGCTACGGTTCATGGGGTTGCAAAGAGTTGGACACGACTGAGCGACTGAACTGAACTGATTGCCCATCTAGTTGTCAATGCAAATTATTGGTATCATCCTTCATAAATGTTTCAATTAGACCTTCATATATACAATTTAAGAGGGATATAAATCACATAATGTTGCAAAATATTTCTCAACCACCATATGCAATAGTTGTGAAATCACCCTAAATCTGTGAACACAAAAGAAGAGACGAGTACACTTAGCAGTATTAGAGACCAATAATTGAACAGGAGAACTGTACAAAAAAGACCTTTAGGCCCCAGATAATCATGATGGTGTGATCACTCTCCTAGAGCCAGAAATCCTGAAATGTGAAGTCAAGTGGCCTTAGGAAACATTACTACGAACAAAGCTAGTGGAGGTGATGGAATTCCAGTTGAGCTATTTCAAATCTTGAAAGATGATGCTGTGAAAGTGCTGCACTTAATATGCCAGCAAATTTGGAAAACTCAGCAGTGACCACAGGACTGGAAAAGGTCAGTTTACATTCCGATCTCAAAGAAAGGCAATGCCAAAGAATGCTCAAACTACCACACAGTTGCACTCATCTCACACGTTAGTAAAGTAATGCTTAAAATTCTTCAAGCCAGGCTTCAGCAGCACACAAACTGTGAAATTCCAGATGTTCAAGCTGGTTTTGGAAAAGGCAGAGGAACCAGAGATCAAATTGCCAATATCCACTGGATCATGGAAAAAGCAAGAGAGTTCCAGAAAAGCATCTATTTCTGCTTTACTGACTATGCCAAAGCCTTTGACTGTGTGGATCACAATAAACTGTGGAAAATTCTGAAAGAGATGGGAATACCAGACCACCTGATCTGCCTCTTGAGAAATCTGTATGCAGGTCAGGAAGAAACAGTTAGAACTAGACATGGAGCAACAGACTGGTTCCAAATAGGAAAAGGAGTACATCAAGGCTGTATATTGTCACCCTGTTTATTTAACTCCTATGCAGAGTACATCATGAGAAATGCTGGGCTGGAGGAAGCATAAGCTGGAATCAAGATTGCCAGGAGAAATATCAATAACCTCAGATATGCAGATGACACACCACCCTTATGGCAGAAAGTGAAGAAGAACTAAAGAGCCCCTTGATGAAAGTGAAAGAGGAGAGTGAAAAAGTTGGCGGCCATCATGTGGCCAAAGTATTGGAGTTTCAGCTTCAATATCAGTCCTTCCAATGAACACCCAGGACTGATCTCCTTTAGGATGGACTGTTGGATCTCCTTGCTGTCCAAGGGACTCTCAAGAGTCTTCAACACCACAGTTCAAAAGCATCAATTCTTCAGCACTCAGCTTTCTTTATAGTCCAACTCTCACATCCATACATGACCACTGGAAAAACCATAGCTTTGACTAGATGGTCCCATCACTTCATGGCAAATAGATGGGGAAACAGTGGAAACAGTGACAGACTTTATTTTTCTGGGCTCCAAAATCACTGCAGATGGTGAAATTACTGCAGATNAGTCCAACTCTCACATCCATACATGACCACTGGAAAAACCATAGCTTTGACTAGATGGTCCCATCACTTCATGGCAAATAGATGGGGAAACAGTGGAAACAGTGACAGACTTTATTTTTCTGGGCTCCAAAATCACTGCAGATGGTGAAATTACTGCAGATGGTGACTGCAGCCATGAAATTGAAAGATTCTTACTCCTTGAATGGAAAATTACAACCAATCTAGACAGCATATTCAAAAGCAGAGACATTACTTTGCCAACAAAGGTCCATCTAGTCAAAGCTATGGTTTTTCCAGTGGTCATGTATGGATGTGAGAGTTGGACTTTAAAGAAAGCTGAGCACTGAAGAATTGATGCTTTTGAACTGTGGTGTTGGAGAAGACTCTTGAGAGTCCCTTGGACTCCAAGGAGATCCAACCAGTCCATTCTGAAGGAGATCAGCCCTGGGATTTCTTTGGAGGGAATAATGCTGAAGCTGAAACTCCAGTACTTTAGCCACCTCATGCGAAGTGTTGACTCATTGGAAAAGACTCTGATGCTGGGAGGGATTGGGGGGCAGGAGGAGAAGGGGGCGACTGAGGATGAGATGGCTGGATGGCATCACGGACTCAATGGACATGAATCTGAGTGAACTCCGGGAGATGGTGATGAACAGGGAGGCCTGGTGTGCTGCGATTCACGGAGTCGCAAAGAGTTGGACACGACTGAGCGACTGAACTGAACTGAACTGAATGTCATATGATATCGTTAATATATGGAATCTTAAAAAATGGATACAAATGAATTTATGTACAAAACACAAGTAGAGTCACAGATGTAGAAAACAAACTTATAGGGGAAGGGGGATATGGGAGAGATAAACTGGGAGGTTGGGATTGACATATACACACTACTAGATACAAAACAGATAACTTATAAAGACCTACTGTGTAGGACAGGGAACTCTACTGAATACTCTGTAATGGCTTATATGGGAAAAGAAAATAAAAAAGAATGGATATATGTATACATAAAACTAATTCACTTTGCTGTACAGCAGAAATAAACAGAACATTGTAAATCAACTTTAATCCAATACAAATATTTTGAAGTGGATATGTAGGTTTATGGCCAGGCTAAGTCAATGCTGAGTGCCACGTGTTCTTTAATAATTTATGGTGGGGCTGAGGTTCTGAAAGCCAGGGTAGGCCTCACTTGGCCCAGTCTGAGAGCTGTCAGAAGTCTCCAGTATGTAGACATGATGGAGTAGAGTGGGTGTGACATGATCCCCTCCACTCTGTTCCAGAGAGAATACAGAATGAGAAGAGAACCTAGGAACAGAGTTCACAAAGTGCTTGCTCACGCATTACCTACCTACCCGGTGAGGTCAGTATATACAGCAGATATGATTATTCCTAGCTTACCAATAAAGAGACGGAGGCGCTAAGAAACCAAGGCGATTCTCCAGTGCTAACCTCGCCACCATTTGGTGGAGCTGAGTCCAGAACCCAGAACTCCTGGCTCCTGGCCCACAGAAACTGCAGCCTTCTGTTTGCTTCTTGATGCTCAGAGTTGCTTCTGAATTTCTGTCAGGGTCTTGTGAATCCAAAAGAATAAAAGAAATACCTTGTTTTGCCCTCTTTAGTGTTTAAGGATTTGGAGGTTCAGGGGTGGAGGAAAAGGGAAGTCGTTTTAATAGATGTTTTCTGAATTTGATTATTGAACTTCGACATCTTGGAACTAACATATCCTGAAATGTTTCCGGTCAAATAGTGATTATGGGCCTAAAAATAAAATTACTGTATTTAGTCTTCTGGGGAGTGGTCAGCATCTTCTTTCATCCTTCTGATTTGGATTTCCCTGGGCTACTGGATGGGGATGTTTTCTGTCCTTACATGGCAATTTGAGAAGGGTAGCTAAGTAGCATAATTGTTATTTACCATGTGGTATGCACTATTTGGGAGTTAGGGGCTGAACCTGACAGAAAATTAAATGTGATTTCTGCCCTCAGAAGTCCTCATTTTACTCTGATGAATAGATTTGGCATGTAAACACAGGAAGGAGAGGAGAACACCAGTCTCAAGGGCAATGGGGTAGAGATATACCAAAAAAATGTCTGTCTGTGGGATTACCTAATAAATTTAACTTTGATGATGAGTCAAAGAAAATTAATACACTTTTAAAGGGAAAAGCAGAGACTACAGCTGCTGCCTCTAAAGCTGATCTCCACACCTCCAATCTTCTTCCCCCAAAGTTTCTACAAGTCATTCTATGACATCTGCCCACAAGCCAGCTTCTTGGTGACATTCTATGTTCTTCGCAAAAAATATATATACTCCTCTCCCTTTCTCACTGTCAGCTCTGCCCTCCAAAAAAATCAGGGCACTAGAAATAAGCATCAGATTATCTTCCCTCATGGGGATGGATGGATCCCTATTTAGGAAGACATTTATTCAATATGTCAAAATGTGACTGACCAGTAGAGGGGGCCTGGGCTTCATATTTGATATTCTTCAAAAACACAAGAAACCAGAAAGAAGGGCGCCGGGGTGAGGTCACAAAGCAGAATGAATTAGGTGTAGAGGGCACTGACAACTACTAAAAGACTTTGTGAACATTCTCTCTGTATCTTTACATTCCTGCGTGGGCATATGAGAAAGGAACATTGTGCAGACTAGAGGAATGAATCACTCCCCTTCAACAGTGCATGACATTTCTCACTTGAAGTCTCTTGCAATCAAATTCTTCTTACTCAAGGATACTTCATTTTAC
The DNA here is from genome assembly GCA_006410675.1 of Oreotragus oreotragus. Lineage (NCBI taxonomy): Eukaryota > Metazoa > Chordata > Mammalia > Artiodactyla > Bovidae > Oreotragus > Oreotragus oreotragus. Next base: position 226,352 of record SJYX01001623.1, on the reverse strand, counting down.
CATAGTTTTTCCATTATGACACACATGTGCAAACTCCTCAACTTGCCATGGTATACTTTGGCAAAATGCTTAAACGAACTCTTTGGTGAACTCTTACCTTCACGTATCTAGAGACTGTTATCCTCAGCAGAACAGTTACTCGAGGTTGGTATCCTAGTGATTAAAACAGTCTTCCTGACCAGGAGCCTAACCCCGTTGTTGAGGGATGGGCCCTAGAGTCAAACAGATGAGTTTTCAAGTTCTGGAATCTACCACGTGCTAGCTTGATGCATCCATAAGAAGGAGATCATAGTAGTAACCCAAAATAGGATTGTCAGGCAGATTATTGATAACTAACAACAAAAGCAAAACATAGTGAGGGAGCTGGTATGGTTCATGCACTCAGCTGACCAGAAGTGGATTATCTTTGATTCATAGCTCATCACTGTCTAAAAATGGTCCTCTTTTGTTTTTAGTTATATAAACTATGTATCCATTTATGAGTTTGTCTATTATTAATAAAAGAAACACGTATGAACCAACCACCCAAATACAAGAATCATTCACGCCCACCTTTGGGCTTCTCCCCAGTCTGCTCTTCTACTTCCCCTTCCTTGAATCTTGCAGTTACTATTATAACTTGCTTTTGAAATTAATGGCTTGATCACATATATGTATTTCCTAATAATTAAATTTTTTAGTTTTTTTTTATTTTCAACATTATAAAAGTGTCAGTTCTATAAAATCTTAGGGAATTGCCCTTTTAAAAAAGGTTTATTGCTCAGGTTATTCATATTTTTGCTTGCAGTTATTTATTTGCTACATAACATGCCATTGTGTGAAATTACCACAATTTTCTATTTTCTACTGAGAAGTATGTAGGTTGTTGAAGGTATTTATCATACTAGTAGTAAGAATATAGTTAAGTGCTGCTGGGGACCTTCTTGTTTAACTCTCCTGTTGTACACAATTTTTCTTGGGTATACTCCTAACAGTAGAATTGCTGGGTTACAGGATATGGAAATCTTCAACATTAGATAATGACAAACTTTGGAAAGTGGTAATACCCATTTACACGCCCAACAGTTTGTATAAAACACCCAGTTAATTCACATTCTCTCCAATATGTGGCATTGTTCCATTTCTTAATTTCTGCCCATCGAATGGGTATAAGTTGGTATCATTGTGGTTTTAATACGCCTTCTCCAATAAATAATGAAGTTGACCTTCTCATAATGATGTATTGATAATCTGTGTTTTCTCCTCTGTGAAATTCTTATTTGTATTTCTTGCCCATTTTCTATTGGATTGTCTGGGTTTCCTCATTAATTTGAGGAAACCTCTATATACTCTTGCTATTAATCCTTTGTTGGTTAGTTGAGTTGCAGACATCCTCTTCCAGCTGGTATCTTCTCTCTTTTCTTTTTTAAAGATATCTTTTGGTGTTCAGATCTTGATTTTAATGCAGCCAGATTTATTGATCTTTTCTTTTACGGTTAGAGGCTTTTTATGTGTCTTTAATAAATGCTTCCCTACCTCAAAGTCATAAATATATTTACCTATATTTTCCAATAAAATGTATAAAAGTTAACATTTGACATTTAAGTCTTCTTATCTGGATTTCACTTTTTTTCAAATGACATGCGCTAGGAATCAATATTTTTTCCATTATAAGTAACTAAATTACAAATATATTTATTGAACAGTTTCTCCACTCCCCATTACTCTGTCATGTTACATCTATCATATACGGAAGTACCATATATATAGTACATGGGCCAGCTTCTGAGTTTTTACCTGCCCCAAAGTGAACTTTTCTGAACAAGTATCACAGGTGGCACTAGTGGTAATGAGCCCACCTGCCAATGCAGGAGACACAAGAGATGCTGGTTCAGTCTCTGGGTTGGGAAGATCCCCTGGAGGAGGGCTTAGCAACCCACTCCAGTATTCTTGCCTGAAGAATCCCAGGGGCAAAGGGGCCTGGCAGGCTACATCCACAGGGTGGCACAGACTCAGACACAACTGAAGTGACTTAGCACATCACACTATATGTATGTTTTAGAATAAACTATGAAGTTTCGTTAAAATTCTATTGAAATTTTTGTTGGAACTGCATTGTCTATGAGCCAATATGAGGAGAATTGAAATATAACATTAAAGTTTTTCCATTTAAAAAATAAATATATATCATAGTATTGCTCTTCATTTCCTTATGATTTCTTTAATGAATCTCAATAGTTTTAAGAAACCTCTTGAGAAACCTGTATGCAGGTCAGGAAGCAACAGTTAGAACTGGACATGGAACAACAGACTGGTTCCAAATAGGAAATGGAGTACATCAAGGCTGTATATTGTCACCCTGTTTATTTAACTTTTATGCAGAGTACACCATGAGAAACGCTGGGCTGGAAGAAGCACAAGCTCAACATTCAGAAAACTAAGATCTCAGCATCTGGTCCCATCACTTCATGGGAAATAGATGGGGAAACAGTGGAAATCGTGTCAGACTTTATTTTGGGGGGCTCCAAAATCACTGCAGATGGTGATTGCTTACTCCTTGGAAGAAAAGTTATGACCAACCTAGATAGCATATTCAAAAGCAGAGACATTACTTCGCCAACAAAGGTCCGTCTAGTCAAGGCTATGGTTTTTCCAGGGGTCATGTATGGATGTCAGAGTTGGACTGTGAGGAAAGCTGAGCACCGAAGAATTGATGCTTTTGAACTGTGGTGTTGGAGAAGACTCCTGAGAGTCCCTTGGACTGCAAGGAGATCCAACCAGTCCATTCTAAAGGAGATCAGTCCTGGGTGTTCTTTGGAAGGAATGATGCTAAAGCTGAAATTCCAGTACTTTGGCCACCTCATGCAAAGAGTTGACTCATTGGAAAAGACTCTGATGCTGGGAGGGATTGGGGGCAGGAGGAAAAGGGGACGACAGAGGATGAGATGGCTGGATGGCATCACCGACTTGATGGACGTGAGTTTGAGTGAACTCTGGGAGTTGGTGATGGACAGGGAGGCCTGACGTGCTGTGATTCATGGTGTCTCAAACAGTCGGACACAGCTGAGCGACTGAACTGAACTGATGGTAGATATACCTTCTCGCTTTCTTTTCTTTGGTCTTGGTAATTTTTAAAATACAACACCAAACTTTATCCAGATATTTAAATATCTTTACTTCATACACTTCTAGTACCATCCCTGGATTTGCTTCTTTCCTTATTTGAGGACTTTTTCCAACATTCTTTTCAATATGGGGTCTTTTGTGACAAACTTTTGATGCTTAATATGCCTGAAAATATTATTATACCCTCAAAGTTAAATAACAATTTGGCTGGATATATTTTCAATACTTTAAAAATATTACCATTATCTCCTGTTGCTCTTGGAAAACCTGAGATCCTGGTGATTCTTGTTCCTTTCTAGTTGATCTGCTCCATTTCTCTAGAAACTTTTAGAATTTTATTTTTGCCTGTTAAACCTCCATTTCATTATTGGAACTGCATAAATATAAGGTCTTTCATCTTTCTTTAATTCTGATAAATTTTTTACATTTCTTAAAATATTTTGTCTTTTCCACTTTTATTTTTCTCTTCTGACAATCCTATTTTCTGTAAGTTGAAGGTCACATTCCAATTCAGTCTTATCTCTTAGTTTTTATGTTTTTCTTTATTCTTCCCTCCTTCCTTCCAGATGAGTTTCTTAATCTGACCTTCTAGGTAATTTTTTTTAGCTATGTCAATTCTGTTCCTTCTACTATTACATACGTATTTTTCATGTCCAGTATTTCCTCTTGACTTTTATGATTTCCTTATAAATTACTTAGTATGCTTATTTTATGTTTGTTAACCACTGGATTTAATGTATTTTCTTCTGGTGGCATCTGTAATCCATGTTGTTACTTTCTTTTGACATAGTTATGCTCTTGAAATATCTCATTGCTTTGGCCTTTGAGCATATATTTCTCTGATGGTATCAGCTGTTCTGTCTTCACATTTGGCATGAGAAAAGACCAAAGGGTAGATTCCAGTCTGGGTCAACATCCAGCAAGATCAAGGGGAGAGGTAGGGGTAACCTTAGGGTCAGAGAGTTCCAAGCACCAGACTACATAACTAGTTGCTTAGGCTGGGTACCGTGCTGCCTAGTAACTCTTAAGACCAGCTCCCTACTTTTAGACTCACCCCACCTTGCACCCAAAAAGGAGAAGCAGCCTTAAAAGGAAGTACTCCTAGGTGTTAGAGAGAGTGGGGAGCAGAGGGAGATGTGAGTAAATGTTCAGAGTCAGTCTCCACCAGTTTTCTATACTCTGGCCTCTGTTCTGCCCTGGTTGTTATACTCAAGAATACTTACACCAGAGGTCTGGGACTCTATTGCTAATTTCCACACAGGTCTTCTGCCCCGGGCTTCAGGTGTACACACACACACATATGTGCACATCTGTTCTAAACCGTAATTTCTCGAGTTTTTCTCTGTTATTTCCTATAGTTCCTCCAAAATGGATCTTGGATCAGCTGCAAGCCTGTGGTAATTCTCCATTTTAGCAAAATTAGAGGTTACATGGATTTATATTAGACAAAATTGTGAAAACAAGTATTTCCTGAAACTTTAGCTTCAACAGGACAGCCCCAAATTAAAAATCTCTGTTAACAATGCTTGCCTACCTGAGCCTCGCTTCCCCATAGTCAGCCAGAGGTCTTTGCTCCTCCTTGCCTTCTTTGCATTCCATCAATATGCTTATATTTCCCTATGCAAAAACCTAATTAACCCAATCATGAAAGCTAGTGGGAAATAAAAATAGCAAAGAAGCCCTAGAGACTTTCTCTCCAGGTAACCTAAGTGCATTTTGATAGTGGTTTTTGGAAGGCTATCTCATGTGCTTTGTTTAATTCAAAGGAATAAGTTGGTGTAGAAGGAAGTGGTGGCTGCTGGAGGGAGACTTCTTAAACAAATATAATCTTTCAGCTTTCAAGGACGTGAGTTTGAGTGAACTCTGGGAGTTGGTGATGGACAGGGAGGCCTGACGTGCTGTGATTCATGGTGTCGCAAACAGTCGGACACAGCTGAGCGACTGAACTGAACTGATGGTAGATATACCTTCTCGCTTTCTTTTCTTTGGTCTTGGTAATTTTTAAAATACAACACCAAACTTTATCCAGATATTTAAATATCTTTACTTCATACACTTCTAGTACCATCCCTGGATTTGCTTCTTTCCTTATTTGAGGACTTTTTCCAACATTCTTTTCAATATGGGGTCTTTTGTGACAAACTTTTGATGCTTAATATGCCTGAAAATATTATTATACCCTCAAAGTTAAATAACAATTTGGCTGGATATATTTTCAATACTTTAAAAATATTACCATTATCTCCTGTTGCTCTTGGAAAACCTGAGATCCTGGTGATTCTTGTTCCTTTCTAGTTGATCTGCTCCATTTCTCTAGAAACTTTTAGAATTTTATTTTTGCCTGTTAAACCTCCATTTCATTATTGGAACTGCATAAATATAAGGTCTTTCATCTTTCTTTAATTCTGATAAATTTTTTACATTTCTTAAAATATTTTGTCTTTTCCACTTTTATTTTTCTCTTCTGACAATCCTATTTTCTGTAAGTTGAAGGTCACATTCCAATTCAGTCTTATCTCTTAGTTTTTATGTTTTTCTTTATTCTTCCCTCCTTCCTTCCAGATGAGTTTCTTAATCTGACCTTCTAGGTAATTTTTTTTAGCTATGTCAATTCTGTTCCTTCTACTATTACATACGTATTTTTCATGTCCAGTATTTCCTCTTGACTTTTATGATTTCCTTATAAATTACTTAGTATGCTTATTTTATGTTTGTTAACCACTGGATTTAATGTATTTTCTTCTGGTGGCATCTGTAATCCATGTTGTTACTTTCTTTTGACATAGTTATGCTCTTGAAATATCTCATTGCTTTGGCCTTTGAGCATATATTTCTCTGATGGTATCAGCTGTTCTGTCTTCACATTTGGCATGAGAAAAGACCAAAGGGTAGATTCCAGTCTGGGTCAACATCCAGCAAGATCAAGGGGAGAGGTAGGGGTAACCTTAGGGTCAGAGAGTTCCAAGCACCAGACTACATAACTAGTTGCTTAGGCTGGGTACCGTGCTGCCTAGTAACTCTTAAGACCAGCTCCCTACTTTTAGACTCACCCCACCTTGCACCCAAAAAGGAGAAGCAGCCTTAAAAGGAAGTACTCCTAGGTGTTAGAGAGAGTGGGGAGCAGAGGGAGATGTGAGTAAATGTTCAGAGTCAGTCTCCACCAGTTTTCTATACTCTGGCCTCTGTTCTGCCCTGGTTGTTATACTCAAGAATACTTACACCAGAGGTCTGGGACTCTATTGCTAATTTCCACACAGGTCTTCTGCCCCGGGCTTCAGGTGTACACACACACACATATGTGCACATCTGTTCTAAACCGTAATTTCTCGAGTTTTTCTCTGTTATTTCCTATAGTTCCTCCAAAATGGATCTTGGATCAGCTGCAAGCCTGTGGTAATTCTCCATTTTAGCAAAATTAGAGGTTACATGGATTTATATTAGACAAAATTGTGAAAACAAGTATTTCCTGAAACTTTAGCTTCAACAGGACAGCCCCAAATTAAAAATCTCTGTTAACAATGCTTGCCTACCTGAGCCTCGCTTCCCCATAGTCAGCCAGAGGTCTTTGCTCCTCCTTGCCTTCTTTGCATTCCATCAATATGCTTATATTTCCCTATGCAAAAACCTAATTAACCCAATCATGAAAGCTAGTGGGAAATAAAAATAGCAAAGAAGCCCTAGAGACTTTCTCTCCAGGTAACCTAAGTGCATTTTGATAGTGGTTTTTGGAAGGCTATCTCATGTGCTTTGTTTAATTCAAAGGAATAAGTTGGTGTAGAAGGAAGTGGTGGCTGCTGGAGGGAGACTTCTTAAACAAATATAATCTTTCAGCTTTCAGATTTCACTGTATATAATCATACATCCATATAACATTATAATTCTTTTAAAAATTTATAAGCTAACAACAATAGCATGTCAACTTTTCCCAATTCAAGTCTAATGGATCAAAATGTACTTCTAGATCTATATATATAGGACCTCACGTAATATGATCCTAACCTACCCCTTCAGGCCCATTCCTCTATCTCCATTCTTACTATTCAGTTGGAATATTTTAGCTTTTTCCCACCTCAAGATATTTAGACATCTTTTCACTTTCAGTGGTAGGATTCTCCCCATCTGTTATTCCTTGACTTACTCATACTGATTCTTCAGATCCTACCTAAATATTACTTCCTTAGGAAACCTTCTTGACCCCCACACTCCCAGACTAAATCAGGACCCCATGTTATACAATCTCATAGCAAGCAGTAGTTTTCTTTCAGAGAATTTATCATAATTATAGTTAACTAATGAAATATGTGAGGAAGAGAATTGGTATAATATACTGGGAATAGAAAATAAAAAATTTGTATTTGCTTTTTTTAACACACATATATTGAAAACTTACTGTGTTCCAGGCATTGTGTGAAGTAACTGGGAAAACAGTGAGGAAAGAGGCAGACCATTTCTCCTCACTCTAATCACCCATTCTTGAGGATATCCCCTGGGTCCTAGGCTCATCTAAAACAACATCTAGCTTAAATATATCAGCATAGACATAACTCCTCAAGATCTTTCCTGTACTGACTCTCATCTCACTTATGCTCCAGACTCGAGCCCTCCATTTGCCCATCAGTCCTCCTGCTTTTTTCCTATATATCCTGACTGCATGATAATTGTTTTTAGCAATTTTCTTGCCAAATCCTCAACTCCCTTGACATTCTGTAAGATCCACCCAGCAAATTCAAGCCCTGTATCAATCTGACAACCACACTACCAAACGTGTTTGCAAAAAGTCCCATGACAACATGGGTTTGATCCCCTGTCCAGGAAGATTCCACATGCCTCAGAGCAACTAAGCTTGTGTGCAGCAACTATTGGAGCCCACTTGTCTCAAACCTGTGCTCCACAACAAAAGAAGCCAGTGAAACACTGTGAAGAGCAGCCCCCACTCACCACCACGAGAGAAAGCCCACATGCGGCAACAAAGACCCAGCACAATCAAAAATAAAATAAAAATGAATTAATTAAAGAAAACAAAGTCCCATGACCGTGTGGACTGCTGTTTCTTCCAAGTCATGGTTTTTTCACCTCAACTGGAGATTCTTATTGCTCAGGGAATTATCTGTGTCCTAATCAATTTCCTCTCTCATTCTCAGAGATTTTCAAACACTCACAACTCGTTGATACCTTTCTATGCCTCCACTTTCACTCTGCAGATAATCTGCTTTCTACCTCACAGAGGAAACTGACGCCAAGGGTAAACTTCCTGGATTGCCAACTACCCACTTACCTGCAGCCAAAGTTGCCCCTGCTTCCTCCCCACCCCCACTTCAGAGTTAAGGAGGCATCTCATCTCCTGACTCTTGCATTCAAATTTCACTGCCTTCTATAGAGATCTAATCACATTATTTCAGTCTTTCTCTCTTCTTACTCTTCCCCCAAAATGCTTCAACTTCCACCAGTGAAAATAGAACAAAACACCAAACTTTTCTTGACTCTGCATCCTCTTCTATCTTCGTTCCTTCACAGACAAATTTCCCGAAAGAACAGTCTATACTCACTTTTCCTCACCTCTTCCCACTCACACAAGTTTGGCTTCCACCTTCAGTACTCTGAAATCCTCTGCAAAGATCATCCATTATCTCTTCATGCTAAATCTAAAGATTTCTTTTCATCTTGATCTTGCATGACATCTTTTCAGGGCTTGAAAGTACTCCCTCTTTTTTGAAATTCTCCTCCTTTAAGCTCAATTTTCCCTAGATTTAAAAAATATTTTTCCCTCTTAATCCATGCTCCTTGTATTTCTCTTGGAGAAGTATTTTGTCATTGTTGTTGTTCAGTCTTTCAGTCATGCCCAACTCTTTGTGACCCCATGGACTGCAGCATGCCAGGCTTCCCTGTCCTTCACCAACTCCCACAGTTTGCTCAAATTCATGTCCACTGAGTCTTTGATGCTATTCAACCACTTCATCCTCTACTGCCCCCTTCTCCTTCTGCATTCAGTCTTTCCCAGCATCAGGATCTTTTTCAATGAGCTGACTCTTCATATCAGGTGTCCAAAATATTACAGCTTCAGCATCAGTCCTTCCAATGAATATTCAGGATTGATTTCCCTTAGGATTGACTGGTTTGATCTCCTTGCTGTCCAAGAGACTCTCCAGAGTCTTCTCCACCACAATTCAAAAACATCAATTCTTCAGTGCTCAGCCTTCTTTATGGTCTAACTCTCNTCAGCATCAGTCCTTCCAATGAATATTCAGGATTGATTTCCCTTAGGATTGACTGGTTTGATCTCCTTGCTGTCCAAGAGACTCTCCAGAGTCTTCTCCACCACAATTCAAAAACATCAATTCTTCAGTGCTCAGCCTTCTTTATGGTCTAACTCTCACATCTGTATATAACTGGAAAAACCATAACTTTGACTATGAGGACCTTTGTCAGCAAAGTGATGTTTGTGCTTTTTAATATACTGTCTAGGTTTGTCATACCTTTCCTTCCAAGGAGCAAGTGACTTTTAATTTCATAGCTGCAGTCAATTTCTGGATTTTGGAGCCCAAGAAAATAAAATCTGTCACTGCTTCCACTTTTCCCCTTCTATTTACCAGGAAATGATGGGACCAGATGTCATTATATTAGTTTTATTTTTTATGTTGAGTTTCAAGCCAGTTTTTCACTTTCCTCTTCTCCCCCCAGCCCCATCAAGAGGCTCCTTAGTTCTTCCTCATTTTCTGCCATTAGAATGGTATTATCTGCATACCTGAGATTGTTGATCTTTCTCCTGGCAGTCTTGATTCCAGCTTGTGATTCATCAGGCCTGGCATTTTGCACGATGTGCTCTGCATATAAGTTAAATAAGCAGGGTGATAATATATAGCCTTGTCATATTTCTTTTCCAATTTTAAACCAGTCAGTTGTTCCATGCCCGGTTCTAATTGTTGCTTCTTTTTTAAAATTATTAATTTATTTTAATTGGAGGCTAATTACCTTACAATATTGTGATGATTTTTGCCATATGTTTACATGAATCAGCTATGGGTCTACATGTGTCCCCCCATCCCAAACCCCCCTCCCACCTCCCTCCCCATCCCATCCCTCTGGATCATCCCAGTGCACTGGCTTTGAGTGCCCTGTTTCATGCATCAAAC
>SJYX01001623.1:204008-214896 GCA_006410675.1 Oreotragus oreotragus | reverse complement strand
TGGGTTTATTTACTGTAAGTAATACTTATCCAGGCATGTCCTACTCAGGGCATTCTATAGAAAAAGACTCTTCCCCACCTGTCTCTTATACACATCTAGATGTGTATAAGAGACAGTCCCAAACCCCCCTCCCACCTCCCTCCCCATCCCATCCCTCTGGATCATCCCAGTGCACTGGCTTTGAGTGCCCTGTTTCATGCATCAAACTTGGACTGGTCATCTATTTCATGATGGTAATATACATGTTTCAATGCTAGTCTCTCAAATCATCCCACCCTCGCCTTCTCCCAAAGAGTCCAAAAGTCTGTTCTTTATATCTGTGTCTTTTTTTGCCATTTTGCACACAAGTCATCGTTACCATCTTTCTAAATTCCATATATGTCTGTTGCTGCTGCTGCTAAGTTGCTTCAGTCGTGTCTGACTCTGTGCGACCCCATAGATGGCAGCCCACCAGGCTCTGCCGTCCCTGGGATTCTCCGGGCAAGAACACTGGAGTGTATGTGTTAAAATACTGTATTGGTGTTTTTCTTTCTGACTTACTTGACTCTGTATAATAGGCTCCAGTTTCATCCACCTCATTAGAACTGACTCAATTGTGTTCTTTTTAACAGCTGAGTAATATTCCACTGTGTATATGTACCACAACTTTCTTATCCATTCGTCGGTCATCAGATATCTAGGCTGACTCCATGTCCTAGCTATTGTAAACAGTGTTGCAATGAACATTGGGGCACACGTGTCTCTTTCAAGGCTGGTCTCCTCGGTGTGTATGCCCAGCAGTGGGATTGCTGGGTCGTATGGCAGTTCTATTTCCAGTTTTTTAAGGAATCTCCACACTGTTCTCCATCTAACTCTTGCTTCTTGATGCACATACAGGTTTCTTAGGAGGCAGGTAAGATGGTCTGGTACTCCCATCTTTTTAAGAATTTTCCACAGTTTTCTGTGATCCACACAGTCAAAGGCTTTAGTAATCAATTTAGCCTATGTTTTTCTGGAACTCCCTTGCTTTCTCTATGATCCAGTGAATGTTCACAATTTCACCTCTGGTTCCTCTATCTCTCTGAAACCCAGCTTGTACATCTAGAAATTCTTGATTCACATACTGCTGAAACCTAGCTTGGAAGATTTTGAGCATTATCATGTTAGCATGTGAAAGGAGTGCAAATGTATAGTAGTTGAAACATTCTTTTGCATTGCCATTTTTTGTGATTGGGATGAAAAGTAACCTTTTCCAGTCCTGTGGCCACTGCTGAGTTTTCCAAATTTGCTGGCATATTGAGTGCAACACTTTAACATCATCATATTTTAGAATTTATAACAGCTTAGCTAGAACATCATCACCTCCACTAGCTTTGTTTGTTGTAACGCTTCCTAAGGCCCATTTGACTTCACACTTTCCAGCATGTCCAGTTCTAGGTGAGCGACCACACCATAGTGTGGTTGTCCATGTCATTAAGATCTTTCTTGGATAGTTCTTCTGTGTATTTTTGCCATCTATTCTTACTCTCTTCTCCTGTTCAGTTCAGTCACTCAGTCGTGTCTGACTCTTTGTGACCTCATGAATCACAGCACGCCAGGCCTCCCTATCCATCACCATCTCCCAGAGTTCACTCAGACTCACGTCCATCGAGTCTGTGATGCCATCCAGCCATCTCATCCTTGGTCGTCCCCTTCTCCTCCTTTTCCAATGAGTCAACTCTTCTCATGAGGTGGCCAAAGTACTGGAGTTTCAGCTTTAGCATCATTCCTTCCAAAGAAATCCCAGGGCTGATCTCCTTCAGAATGGACTGGTTGGATCTCCTTGCAGTCCAAGGGACTCTCAAGAGTCTTCTCCAACACCACAGTTCAAAAGCATCGATTCTTCGGCGCTCAGCTTTCTTCACAGTCCAACTTTCACATCCATACATGACCACAGGAAAAACCATAGCCTTGACTAGGCGGACCTTAGTCGGCAAAGTAATGTCTCTGCTTTTGAATATACTATCCAGGTTGGTCATAACTTTTCTTCCAAGGAGTAAGCGTCTTTTAATTTCATGGCTGCAGTCACCATCTGCAGTGATTTTGGAGCCCAAAAAAATAAAGTCTGACACTGTTTCCACTGTTTCCCCATCTATTTCCCATGAAGTGATGGGACCGGATGCCATGATCTTCGTTTTCTGAATGTTGAGCTTTAAGCCAACTTTTTCGCTCTCCTCCTTCACTTTCATCAAGAGGCTTTTTAGCTCCTCCTCACTTTCTGCCATAAGGGTGGTGTCATCAGCATATCTGAGGTTATTGATATTTCTCCCGGCAATCTTGATTCCAGCTTGTGTTTCTTCCAGTCCAGCGTTTCTCATGATGTACTCTGCATATAAGTTAAATAAGCAGGGAGACAATATACAGCCTTGACGTACTCCTTTTCCTATTTGGAACCAGTCTGTTGTTCCATGTCCAGTTCTAACTGTTGCTTCCTGACCTGCATACAGATTTCTCAAGAGGCAGGTTAGGTGGTCTGGTATTCCCATCTCTTTCAGAATTTTCCACAGTTTATTGTGATCCACACAGTCAAAGGCTTTGGCATAGTCAATAAAGCAGAAATAGATGTTTTTCTGGAACTCTCTTGCTTTTTCCATGATCCAGCGGATGTTGGCAATTTGATCTCTGGTTCCTCTGCCTGTTCTAAAACCAGCTTGAACATCAGGGAGTTCACGGTTCACATATTGCTGAAGCCTGGCTTGGAGAATTTTGAGCATTACTTTACTAGCGTGTGAGATGAGTGCAATTGTGCGGTAGTTTGAGCATTCTTTGGCATTGCCTTTCTTTGGAATTGGAATGAAAACTGACCTTTTCCAGTCCTGTGGCCACTGCTGAGTTTTCCAAATTTGCTGGCATATTGAGTGCAGCACTTTCACAGCATCATCTTCCAGGATTTGAAACAGCTCAACGGGAATTCCATCACCTCCACTAGCTTTGTTCTTAGTGATGCTTTCTAAGGCCCACTTGACTTCACATTCCAAGATGTCTGGCTCTAGATTAGTGATCACATCCTCATGATTATCTGGGTCGTGAAGATCTTTTCTGTACAGTTCTTCTGTGTATTCTTGCCACCTCTTCTTAATATCTTCTGCTTCTGTTAGGTCCATACCATTTCTATCCTTTATCGAGCCCATCTTTGCATGAAATGTTCCCTTGGTATCTCCAATTCTCTTGAAGAGATCTCTAGTCTTTCCCATTCTGTTGTTTTCCTCTATCTCTTTGCATTGATTGCTGAAGAAGGCTTTCTTATCTCTTCTTGCTATTCTTTGGAACTCTGCATTCAGATGCTTATATCTTTTCTTTTCTCCTTTGCTTTTCGCCTCTCTTCTTTTCAGTGCTATTTGTAAGGCTTCTCCAGACAGCCATTTTGCTTTTTTGCATTTCTTTTCCATGGGGATGGTCTTGATCCCTGTCTCCTGTACCTGTCTCTTATACACATCTGACAGCACTCAGCGCGGGTCGCTTGCGAGAGCCGGGCCGGCGCACTCAGCGCGGGCCGCTTGCGAGAGCCGGGCCGGCGCACTCAGCGCGGGCCGCTTGCGAGAGCCGGGCCGGCGCACTCAGCGCGGGCCGCTTGCGAGAGCCGGGCCGGCGCACTCAGCGCGGGCCGCTTGCGAGAGCCGGGCCGGCGCACTCAGCGCGGGCCGCTTGCGAGAGCCGGGCCGGCGCACTCAGCGCGGGCCGCTTGCGAGAGCCGGGCCGGCGCACTCAGCGCGGGCCGCTTGCGAGAGCCGGGCCGGCGCACTCAGCGCGGGCCGCTTGCGAGAGCCGGGCCGGCGCACTCAGCGCGGGCCGCTTGCGAGAGCCGGGCCGGCGCACTCAGCGCGGGCCGCTTGCGAGAGCCGGGCCGGCGCACTCAGCGCGGGCCGCTTGCGAGAGCCGGGCCGGCGCACTCAGCGCGGGCCGCTTGCGAGAGCCGGGCCGGCGCACTCAGCGCGGGCCGCTTGCGAGAGCCGGGCCGGCGCACTCAGCGCGGGCCGCTTGCGAGAGCCGGGCCGGCGCACTCAGCGCGGGCCGCTTGCGAGAGCCGGGCCGGCGCACTCAGCGCGGGCCGCTTGCGAGAGCCGGGCCGGCGCACTCAGCGCGGGCCGCTTGCGAGAGCCGGGCCGGCGCACTCAGCGCGGGCGAGAGAAGCTACCCCACGTCCGAGGTCAGGGGCAGCAACCTAGAGTGCCAGGCTGCGACGGCGCAGGAACGGCCGAGAGGAGCTACCCTGTGTCTGAGGTCAGTGGCGGCCGGGAGGAGCTACCCCTCATCCGAGGTCAGTGGCGGCCGGGAGGAGACACCCCGCGTCTGAGGTCAGGGCGGCGGCCGGGAGGAGCTACCCCGTGTCCGAGGTCAGGGGCGGCCAGGAAGAGACACCCCACGTCCGAGGCCAGGGGCGGCCGGGAGAAGCCACCTTGCGCCCGAGGCCAGGGGTGGTGACCCGGAGGAGCCACCCTGAGCCCGAGGCCAGGGGCGGCAGCTGGGAGAAGCCACCCACGCCCGAGGCCACGGCCGGCGGCCGGGAGGAGCAACCCGAGGAGCAGGGGCTGCGCAGGCGCAGGAGGGCCTAGAGGAGCTGTCCCACGTTGAAGGTCAGGAACTGCGGCGGTAAGGAGATACCCCTCGTCCAAGGTAAGGAGCAGCCGTGAAGAGACAACCCACGCCCAAGGTAAGAGAAACCCAAGTAAGATGGTAGGTGTTGCAAGAGAGCATCAGAGGGCAGACACACTGAAACCATACTCACAGAAAACTAGTCAATCTAATCACACTAGGACCAGGGCCTTGTCTAACTCAATGAAACCAAGCCATGCCTGCAGGGCAACCCAAGGCGGGCGGGTCATGGTGGAGAGGTCTGACAGAACGTGGTCCACTGGAGAAGGGAATGGCAAGCCACTTCAGTATTCTTGCCTTGAGAACCCCATGAACAGTATGAAAAGGCAAAATGATAGGATATCAAAAGAGAATCTCCCCAGGTCGTTAGGTGCCCAATATGCTACTGGAGATCAGTGGAGAAATAACTCCAGAAAGAATGAAGGGATGGAGCCAAAGCAAAAACAATACCCAGTTGTGCATGTGACTGGTGATAGAAGCAAGATCCGATGCTGTAAAGAACAATATTGCATAGGAACCTGGAATGTCAGGTCCATGAATCAAGGCAAATTGGAAGTGGTCAAACAAGAGATGGCAAGGGTGAACGTCGACATTCTAGGAATCAGCGAACTAAAATGGACTGGAATGGGTGAATTTAACTCAGATGACCATTATATCTACTACTGCGGGCAGGAATCCCTCAGAAGAAATGGAGTAGCCATCATGGTCAACAAAAGAGTCCGAAATGCAGTACTTGGATGCAATCTCAAAAACGACAGAATGATCTCTGTTCGTTTCCAAGGCAAACCATTCAATATCACAGTTATCCAAGTCTATGCCCCAACCAGTAATGCTGAAGAAGCTGAAGTTGAACGGTTTTATGAAGACCTACAAGACCTTGTAGAACTAACACCCAAAAAAGATGTCCTTTTCATTATAGGGGACTGGAATGCTAAAGTAGGAAGTCAAGAAACACCTGGAGTAACAGGCAAATTTGGCCTTGGAATGCGGAATGAAGCAGGGCAAAGACTAATAGAGTTTTGCCAAGAAAATGCACTGGTCATAGCAAACACCCTCTTCCAGCAACACAAGAGAAGACTCTACACATGGACATCACCAGATGGTCAACACCGAAATCAGATTGATTATATTCTTTGCAGCCAAAGATGGAGAAGCTCTATACAGTCAACAAAAACAAGACCAGGAGCTGACTGTGGCTCAGATCATGAACTCCTTATTTCCAAATTCAGACTTAAATTGAAGAAAGTAGGGAAAACCGCTAGACCATTCAGGTATGACCTAAATCAAATCCCTTATGATTATACAGTGGAAGTGAGAAATAGATTTAAGGGCCTAGATCTGATAGACAGAGTTCCTGATGAACTATGGAATGAGGTTCGTGACATTGTACAGGAGACAGGGATCAAGACCATCCCCATGGAAAAGAAATGCAAAAAAGCAAAATGGCTGTCTGGAGAAGCCTTACAAATAGCACTGAAAAGAAGAGAGGCGAAAAGCAAAGGAGAAAAGAAAAGATATAAGCATCTGAATGCAGAGTTCCAAAGAATAGCAAGAAGAGATAAGAAAGCCTTCTTCAGCAATCAATGCAAAGAGATAGAGGAAAACAACAGAATGGGAAAGACTAGAGATCTCTTCAAGAGAATTGGAGATACCAAGGGAACATTTCATGCAAAGATGGGCTCGATAAAGGATAGAAATGGTATGGACCTAACAGAAGCAGAAGATATTAAGAAGAGGTGGCAAGAATACACAGAAGAACTGTACAGAAAAGATCTTCACGACCCAGATAATCATGAGGATGTGATCACTCATCTAGAGCCAGACATCTTGGAATGTGAAGTCAAGTGGGCCTTAGAAAGCATCACTAAGAACAAAGCTAGTGGAGGTGATGGAATTCCCGTTGAGCTGTTTCAAATCCTGGAAGATGATGCTGTGAAAGTGCTGCACTCAATATGCCAGCAAATTTGGAAAACTCAGCAGTGGCCACAGGACTGGAAAAGGTCAGTTTTCATTCCAATCCCAAAGAAAGGCAATGCCAAAGAATGCTCAAACTACCACACAATTGTACTCGTCTCACATGCTAGTAAAGTAATGGTCAAAATTCTCCAAGCCAGGCTTCAGCAATATGTGAACCGTGAACTCCCTGATGTTCAAGCTGGTTTTAGAACAGGCAGAGGAACCAGAGATCAAATTGCCAACATCCGCTGGATCATGGAAAAAGCAAGAGAGTTCCAGAAAAACATCTATTTCTGCTTTATTGACTATGCCAAAGCCTTTGACTGTGTGGATCACAATAAACTGTGGAAAATTCTCCTTCTGTTAGGTTCTTACAATTTCATCCTTGTATGAAATGTACCTTGATATCACCAATTTTCTTGAAGAGATCTCTAGTCTTTCCCATTTTGTTGTTTTCCTCTATTTCTTTGTGTTATTCATTTAAGAAGGTCTTTTTATCTCTCTTTGCTGTTCTCTGGAACTCTACATTCAGTTGAGTATGTTTTCCTTTCTTCTTTGCCTTTCTCTTCTTTTTTCTTTCCTCAGCTATTTTTAAAGCCTCCTCAGACAACCACTTTGCCTTCTTGCATTTCTTTTTGCATTTCTCCATTTGCTCACTCCTGTGAGTGCAAAACAAATGCTGTAGGATTGTCTTCTCCTTCACTCTTTTCTGAGGGGGAGGTAGGGGTAGTTTTTAATTGGTTTGTTTTTGTATTTTACTATCTTTAAGTCAGTGAACTGAGCAAATGAATATCTTCCTCATCCTAGAAAACCAAAAATGAATGCAAATCTTAAAATAATTTTTGTAGTTACAAATATAAGAAACTTAAATTCAACAAACACTTAATCTAAAAGTAACTGCTAAGACTAAGTTAAAATTAATAGTCACCAAAACTGGATGATTGTATTAAAAAACTGAAATTTACATATTCACAGCTCCCAAAATATATCTACAAGACCAAAAAGAACAGGTCCACTAGTAAATGAGTCTACCATAGTGCCAGTTTTCATAACATAACACTCTTTACAAGACTGAAGATGAGAAAAGAACAACTATATAATGTTTGTAATGTTTATTCCCTTAAGAGGTGAGTCACAATGGCAAAAACTCAAAACCTGGCCCCCATGAATCTGTTAGTTTATCTCCCAGAGCTGAAACAAGCTCCTAGACTAGCAGAAGGCAATAAGTAGCTGCAACATCTTTTCCTTCAGTCTTGATATCTTTATTGCATGATACCATCCACACATTTGACTGCAAAGATCAGTGCTATCAACCTCTAAATTTTCACCCTAAATCTCCTCACCAAGCTCCAGAATTATGTGTCCAGAACTTGCAAATAGCAACACAAAATATTCAACTCCTGCATGTGTGTGTGTGTGCTAAGTCACTTCAGTCTTGTCTGACTCTTTGCGACCCTATAGACTGTAGCCCACCAGCCTCCTCTGTTCATGGGACTCTCCAGGCAAGAATACTGGAGTGAGTTGCCATTTCCTCCTCCAGGGGATCTTCCCGACCCAGGGATCGAACTCACAGGCAGGTTCTTTACCACTAAGGCCACCTGGGAAGCCCCCATTTGACTCAGCACAACTCATTTTGTTCTAGTAGACAAACATAATTTATATTGATTTCTACAAATTATTTAACAGGCTCTCAGAGTGTGTGTGTGTGTGTGTGTGTGTGTGTGTGTGTGTGTGTGTATATATAAATAGACAGATAGATAGATAAGAAATAAGGACTTAAATGTTTGAATGATATTGATTATATGCTCTCTGAAGGCAGGGTCCTTATTTCACTCACCTTAGTGCCCAACAGAGTGATGACACAGTAAACTTTCAGTAATTGATTGCATCTCTTCACTCCTGTCAAAAACCTGGTAATAATCGTCAACATCTCTCTCTGGTCCTTCACATCTCATCACTGCCACAGTTGGAATCCATCACTCCTGCAGCTTCCTGCCCAGTTGCAACTTCCTACCCAGTTGCAACTTCATAATTTCTCTGTGTAAAGGTTTAGGAGTAGCAGTCTGGCTAGAACGGGAAGAAGGAGCCCTTCACCACCTGGTCCCACGTATCTTCCTGTTTTATCTGTCAACACTTTCATCACTAAGTCTTGATATTCACAACTGATGGGAGTTACCTGAGCACATCTTGCTTCCTACCTCCGTGACCATGGCTCATTCAGTTTTGTCTTCAAATGCTTGTCCCATTATTTTTCAGCTGTCTGACTCTTAGGATTTACAACTTTACTCAACTTTCATCTTTTGGAAGGCTCTCTTATGAACCCTTAAACTGAGCTAATCACCTCTCCTCTGAGCTCCCTGTGCAAACCTCTTAATCTTAATTCTCACCTCTTTAAGTATTTGTTTATGTATCTACCCTGACCACAGTAACACTCTGAGGCAGGTGCACTGTTGAACAGACGAGAAATTGAGGCAGAAAAAGGTTAAGCAACTTTCCCAAGGTAGACCCACAATTCACTCCAGTTATAGATTTCAGAGTTCCCATTCTAAACCATAAATTCTCAAGAAGGGAGACCATACCGTATTCATGTTTGCATCCCCAGTGTCTGCCATAGTGCCTAGGCACATGAATGCAATAAATGTCAAAAGAAACCGCACTTGTTGAATTCTGCTGAAAAGTTAAGGAAATTAAAAAATGATTAAGATTAGATCCTTACCCTCAAAGAAGTGCACAACTTAGAGGAGTTAGGAAAGATTAGGAAAATACTATAATAATAGAAAGAAATGAACTAAAGGGAAAGTAACTGAGAATACGGTAGCTTATATATTGAAACACTGGTATTAGACTGTTGAGGACCCTCTTTTAAATCTTACCCCAGCAGCATTTGGAGAAGGAAATGGCAAACCACTCCAGTATTCTTGCCTGGAGAATTTCATGGACAGAGGAGCCTGGAGGGTCCACGGGGTCACAAAGAGTCAGACACGACTTACGACCGAACAACAAGCAGCATTAGACATATAATCTTCCTGGAACTCACAGTTATATGAAAAACCAAACCAAATGAATGTCGACCCATAAACTGTTAGAAGTTAAATTAGATATCTAGAGACGAGCTCTAAAATTCTGACCCAAGCTTTGCCCTATTTACCAGTTTATCAATCTAGTTATGAACCTATTACGAATCACACACTTGAACTAGGAGTGGTGATACAAAGAATAATAACTGCAGAAAGGCCATAGAAGCATGCTTTGAATTTGCAGATGACTCCAAGTCACGAAGAGTCAGACACGACTGAGCGACTTCCCTTTCACTTTTCACTTTCATGCATTGGAGAAGGAAATGGCAACCTACTCCAGTGTTCTTGCCTGGAGAATCCCAGGGACAGGGGGAGCCTGGTGGGCTGCCGTCTATGGGGTCGCACAGGGTCGGATATGACTGANCACTGAGTTTCCTGTGCTATATACACAGTAGGTTCTCATTAGTTATCTATTTTATACACAGTATCAATAGTGTATATATGTCAATCTCAATCTCCCAGCTCACCCCACCCACCTTTTCCCTCTCACTGTCCATATATTTATTCTCTACATAAGTATCTTTATTTCTGCTTTGCAAATAACATCATTTGTACCATCATTTTCTAGATCCCACATATATGTGTTAATAGACAATATTTTTTTGGTCTTTCTGACTTTTCACTCTGTATGACAGTCTCTAGGCCCATCGGTGTCTCTGTAAATGGCACTATCTTGTTCTTTTTTCTGGGTGAGTATTATCCCATTGTATGTGTGTACTACATCTTTATCCATTCATCTGTCAATGGACATTTAGGTTCTTTCCATATCTTGATTATTTTAAATAGTGTTGCTATGAACATTGGGAAGCCTATCTTTTCAAATTAGAGTTTTTCTCTTTTCAGATCTATGGCCAGAAGTGGGATTGCTAGGTCATATGGCAATTCTGAAGATGGCCATGGCAACCCACTCCAGTACTCTTGCCTGGAAAATTCCATGGAGGGAGGGACCTGTTAGGCTGCAGTCCATGGGGTCGCTAAGAGTCTGACATGACTAAGTGACTTCACTTTCACTTATCACTTTGTGCCTTGGAGAAGGAAATGGCAACCCACTTCAGTGTTCTTGCCTGGAGAATCCCAAGGATGGCAGAGCCTGGTGGGCTGCCATCTATAGGGTCGCACAGAGTCGTACATGACTGAAGCGACTTAGCAGTAGCAGCAGCATGGCAATTCTATTTTTACTTTTATATATGGCATTTTAAAGCAAGAAAGAAAATGACAAATTATTCATTAAATGTCAATCCTAT
>SJYX01001623.1:150324-202887 GCA_006410675.1 Oreotragus oreotragus | reverse complement strand
GAGAGCGGAGCCGCAGTCGCCCGAGCGGAGCCGCGCAGCCCGTCCGCCCGCCAGCCCGCCCGCCCGCCGGCCAGTCCGCGCTCCAGTCCGCCGTGCCTGGCAGCGGGGCCCAGCATGGTCATGGCGGATGGCCCGAGGCACTTGCAGCGCGGGCCGGTCCGGGTGGGGTTCTACGAAATCGAGGGCACGCTGGGCAAGGGCAACTTCGCCGTGGTGAAGCTGGGGCGACACCGGATCACCAGGACGGAGGTGCGGCCCGGGGCTCGGCGGGAGCGTCCGAGGCGAGGGTTCGGGAGACGAGCTGTTGGCCGAGAGGGGCGGCTGCCGCGGGGGGCCTGGGCAGCTCCGAGAGGCCGGGTCACCGGCTCAGGCGAGAGGGCCTGGGAGTGTGAGGACCCGGGGAGCTCCAGGGGTCGGTGAGCACCACGGGGACCGGGGCCGCGTCGCCCG
The DNA here is from genome assembly GCA_006410675.1 of Oreotragus oreotragus. Classification (NCBI taxonomy): domain Eukaryota; kingdom Metazoa; phylum Chordata; class Mammalia; order Artiodactyla; family Bovidae; genus Oreotragus; species Oreotragus oreotragus. The sequence continues at coordinate 202,437 of SJYX01001623.1, read as the reverse complement.
GACCCGGGTGTCGTCCGATTTGGAGAGCCGGGCCGCCAGGCGCTTTGCCTTCTCTGGACCACCCCTGGGGGCCCCCTGGAATTTCGCCCAGAGCCTCGCACCCGGGGCCGTGACCTGGTCTGTGGGCCTCCGCTCCGGAGCCCAAGTTCCGCGTCTTCCCGGCTTTCAGCTGGGGGTGGGGTGGGAGGGGAAGTCTCCGCGCTCCTGGGCTGCGCGATGAGAGGCGTCGCCAGCCCGGCCGAGGGGACCGCCTGCGCCCCAACGCCCCGGACGAGGCTCCTCGAGGCTCCGGGGGAACCGCGGCGCCCCCTCCCCGGCCGCTCGAGGAAGGGGGGCCCCGGGGGCCGGGAATGCCCGGAGCGCCACGGTCCCATCTTCTCTCCGCTCCTGGTGCCAGACAGTATCTCTGACCTGGTGTTAGGCTCGCTGGATCTCGTGCCTGAGGCATTTCCACCTTAGTACTCCAGACAATAGAGCCGGTTAAAATGGTCATCTGGGCATTCGCACAGTTGGTGGGGTTGGTTCGGTCTTTCTTATGCTAGGTGATTTCTTTACCAGGTGTGCGTTCTGGCGTTCCTTAAGCCGCGTCAGATTCTACCTGTCTACTCTAAAAGCCCTCGACTGCTTCCTGACGGGGAAGCCAGCATCTCCCCGCCCGCCCTCCATCGCACATTCTCGCGCACCGCACATATTTTCTCGCAAGTCTCTGTTCTTACCTAACCCGCCCCCCTCCTTCCTTTCACCGCCTCAAGCTGCTCTCCTCAGGGTCTCTATTTTAAGACGTGCAAATTAAATACTTTAGAAAAACGGTAGAAACAAAACCATTCTTTAGAATAAAACCTTGTGTTTTTGGCGTACTCTACTCCGTCTCATTGTAGTTGTTCTGGAGTTTCATCCTTTCCTTTTTTTTCTTTTTTCCCTTTCCACTTTTCATCCTATTCAGCGTTTCGCCTTGTTAGTGAGAAGGTACCAGAGTTTGGATATGAAATAACAGGATTCTTTTTCAGAATGCCTGTGTAAGGTGAAGGGCATCGGAAAACTTGAGTGATTTTTGTAGCTGTTGTTCTTAGAAGTTTTGCTTACCGTGAAGAAGTCCGTTTCCAAAAAGAAGGGGCATCTGTCATTGTGTCATCCTCATTTTTCGTCTTGCCCTGCTGATCCTGACTGAGGCAGCCGAATTCCGACCATTTTTTTTTTTTTTTTTTTTTTTTAGCATCAGGGCCAAGGTCACAAATTTTCCTCTCACAAATTTACCAGAGTTAGCAATTTAACTTTTTAATGTAAATAATGTGACTGTAGTGAGATTACTTAATCTGATCCCAGTATTTTTAAAAACGAAGAAATTGATTCCATTCCTCTAAAGAAACATGGCTCAATGCCATGCTGTTTGCCTTTTAGTTACATGACAAGAAGACATTTTTAATGTGTATTTTTGTATAAGTACACATTTTTAACGACTCTAAAAACTAAACAGATTTCACAGTTAGGAAGAGCTTTTACAAAACTTTTGAACTGTATTGTTTAGTGGTTGAATTCCAAACCCATCAGCTCATATTATTTTTTTCTCATCAGCTCTTATCAGTGTTAGTTGAAAGATTTGTCAGCTGTTACTTATTAGTATATATTAGTATATAGTATCTATTTAAGAATTACTTAAGTAGAGCTATGAGTGACTGACACTTTCTTGAGGTCATCTCAAATCGTGTTACTTTTAAACTGATCTCTCTTATAGAGCTAGGGGGCAGCGTGAAGTAGTATGGTTTGGCTATCGGTGAGATCAAGGCATTTGTAATTGAAGGCACAGGTCAGATCAAGAAAGAGCACTCAGATCCTGAACTGTGTGCATTGTTTACATTTGTAAAATCATTTCAGGTAAAAGCTAACTTTCTAGTACATAGAACCTATTTACTGTTGCTTTTTCTAAAGAAAGTGTTCTTAACATATAAAAAGAAAAAGTGTGAAGTTTAAAATGGGTGAGTATGAGTGTGGTAATTTGGTGTAACGAAGTATTACAGATAAGAGGAGTGAGGGAAATAGCAAGGCATTAATGAAGAGAAAAGTTCCTGTAAATCTCAAGTTTTATTAAGTTGCTCTGTGAACTTTTGTGATAATTTGTCTTAAGAATTATTTAACACAGATGCAGTTGTTCCTTACTGTACTATGCTATTTGTTAATGAGGATTTTTAAAGCAGTATTTGTTGTTTTTATTCACTGAAGGTGTATCTTTGGTAAGCACAACAACTTCCTCAGATATTATAAGTAATATGGCTAGTAGAAACTTTAAAGTGTTATTTAACATCATTTGAGGGTCTCCTTGCTGAACATACTAATTACAGCGAACAATTAATATGGCATAAAGAACAATATTGGCAGAATATCATGATTATACTTACTGCTTAGAAAAGTTTCTTCAGTATAGTATGCACTAGCATCAATGTAAGTTTGTGTGTTTAAAACATAGAGGTCTTTTTTCCGAAGTTTGAACATCAGGCAAGTTTTAGGGTTTAGTTTAAATATTTAAGTAATGAGCATTTGGGCCCCCCATTTTTTTAAATTGACTTTTCTCCATCTCTTGTTTCGTATCTCCAAAATGATGTATTTTTGCAGAGCTTGGGAGATCCAAGACTGTTTGCTTTTTTAGGTGGAAAAAACAATCAGTTGACAAGAGAGATCTTCATTTCAGTCTAATCTATCAAATAGCTTAACATTGTTTAAGAAATACAGTTGCATCACCATCTGAAGCAGTGTTCTCATGTTAGATCTCTGTGTAAATTTTACACACAAAAGGGAAGACAGGTGGTAGTAGAACCCAGCTTCTTAGTATAATACTTCATAAAAGCTTTGTAGTATTTGTTTGTGATTTATGAATTAGAGTAGCTAATTTTATAAAATTAGCATAATGGAAAAGAATAGTAGCATTTAGACTATTAAACTATTTTAGGCAGTCATGGTTGCTAGTTTGCTATGCTTTGAGTGTCCTTGAGAAGTGTATTTTAGTAATACTGCACTAGTAAAGAACTTTTTCCTTCTAACTAAGCGTATGACTAGTTTTTTGTTGTTTTTTATTGTCCATCAAGTAAGATTTCAGAAAAGTCATTTGTGCCCTTAAATGTTTTTGTCTCTTACTGTTAAATAAATATAGTCTTACTGTAGAAAATGTAAAGAATATAGTGCACAAAAAAGTACATGTGTAATTCCTCCTTCAATGGAAATAAATCATTAACATGGCATATTTCCCTCTAGTCTTTCTTTAATGCATTTTTTCCACAGATGACATCACATGGTAGATACACTTATATAAACTGTATCCTTTTTTCCGCTTGTCATTATAGCCTCAACATTTTGCTTCTTATGTGTAACTTTATTAAACATCTTAACATTTTACTTATTTATTTTTGGCTATGCTGGGTCTTCATTGCTGCACAGGCTTTCTCGATTTGCAGGGAGCAGGGGCTACTGTCTAGTTGCAATGTGTGGGCTTCTCATTGTGGTGGCTTCCCTTACTGCAGAGCACAGATTCCAGGGCTCGGGGGCTTCAGTAGTTGCCGCACGTGTAGTCAGTAGTTGCAGTTCCCAGGCTCTGTATAACACAGGCTCCATAGTTGTTGCACCCCAGCTCAGTTGCTCTGCGGCATGAGGGATCTGGGATCAAGGATTGAACCTGTGTTTTCTTCATCGGCAGATGGATTCTTTATCACTGAGCCACCAGGGAAGTCTCTTAAACATTTTTAATAGCTGCATAGTGTTCTCCCTTGTACATGAATCCTGTTTTACTTAACAGTTTTCTAATTTACCATTATACAGGTTCAAGTTTTCATTTACAAGAAATAGTTTGCAGTGTATTTTTATGTATATAACTCTGTATCTGCATTCTCAGTTATTTTAGGAAGGAGTGATTGGAGGTAAATTCCTAGAAGGGAAATTACTAAGTGAGGAGGCATTATTTTTACATTAAAAAATAATGTATTTCTGTTATCAAATCTATCATGTTTATTATTGAACATAAAGAAGTGTAGCTAAGTAAAATGAATTAACCATAATATTACCACCCAAAGATAACCATCATTAGTTATTTTCAGACCATTTCTGTAATGGATAATTGTTTTCCTCAATACCATACCTCTTCTTTTGCTTGGCTAAAGAGCCTCTAAATGTTTGGTCCATGAGCTTTTAAATATATTTCATACAGGTTCTGAAAATTAGTTTATTGAAATGGCATATAGGTGTTACTTATTTAAAAATCTGGAATATAAAAGTGATAGCAAGGACATTGGAAAGCTGCTTTTTTTTCACTGAAAACAATTATTTGTGTGCTTGGGGGCTTTTATATTTAGGAATAATTTGTAAACTAAGTACTGCCTTAAAATGTTAAGTATTTTTAAAGTTCTCCAAATAGTTAAAGTACAAAATTGCATTTGTAGAGCAAAGGTAGAAACAAGAGAAGAGCATATTACTCCCTGATTATGGAATTTCTTGAAGAGGATAACTCAATTTTTTAAATACATTTGAGTTTTATATTTTACTTTAAAATTTTAAGTCTCCTCTCTGTAATCTTGATATTATTAATCTTGTTCTGTGAAATATTCCAGATGTCAAGAAGCAACTATACTATGTTCAACAAGAGGAATTGTTACCAAATAACTTAATCACTAATATTTGTAACTAAGTCTTTGTATGATCTTTAATTGTGTGTTGAAATAAAAATTAGATTTTTCATGGAACATATATGTTTTGCTTGAAATTGTTCTCTAGTTTCTTGGCACCCAGACAAGTAAAATTTGTCAAGTTTATTCTGCAAAATATTGTTCAAAATGATCTGTTCTTTGGGAGGGCGGGGGGGAACAAATGTGGAAAATAAGTTGTATAAATGTTCATATTCTGTAGAAATGCTTACCAGAGTTTAATGCACTCTGCTTTTAATTCCACTGGGAAATTCTGTCTCAGGCAATTAAGAAAACATTTATTTGGAAATAACTGAAACTGGCCTTGANAAGAGACAGGGGGGGAACAAATGTGGAAAATAAGTTGTATAAATGTTCATATTCTGTAGAAATGCTTACCAGAGTTTAATGCACTCTGCTTTTAATTCCACTGGGAAATTCTGTCTCAGGCAATTAAGAAAACATTTATTTGGAAATAACTGAAACTGGCCTTGATTCCTGGATTCACATGATGATATTCGATTCATGGCCAATGCTGATGGCAAATTCACTTCCTTGGAACCAAATGGGTTCCAGAAATTCATTAAGATTTCTTTCTTTCTTCTTTAATGTACCTCTTCTACCTTCCACCTCCATATATTTGAAATATGTTATTTAGGTAAAAGTTCTTTATACAGGACATTTGTGGACAATGCTTTCCCGCCCTTCAAAGAGAAATAGCCCATCTATCCAGTTTGAGATAATTACAAGAATGAAAGACAGTTACATTCAGGAATTTCATCAGAAACTTTTCATTTTAAAAATACTTTAAACAGGTTAAGAGATGAATCTTGGATGAATTAAACTGAAAATTGATGGTAAAATTTGTTTTTTCTTTTTCAAAGTAAGCATAGTATTTATGTGTTTTTCCCCAATTACAAAATATATGCATGTTCTTTGTAGACATTGTTGAAAAACTTGAAGAAAAAAATAAAAACATTCTTATTTTAATTCCACCATCCAGACCAAGAGACAGCCACTTAATATTTGGTTCCTATCCTCTTAGCTGTTCACACATATTTTATATGTATGTAATAAAATTGATGTCACTTATACATAAAATCTGTGTTTTTTACTTAGTATGTTTGTTAACATTTCCCCAAGTTTACAGAAAAATGTCTAAAGCATGGTTAAATAGTACCTTTGAATTTGACCATCTATATTTTATTTTAATAAATTCCTGTTATTGAACATTTAGATCATTTCTCTTGCTGTTTCTCTTTCTAAAATAGTATTTCAGAGAATAATCATGTTATATACATCTTTGTGCATCTATCTGATTATTTCCTTAGACTAATCCCATAGCAGTGGAATTCCTGGGTCAAGGAGTATGTTTTTATTACAAGTCAAATTTTAAATTGGGAAAAAAGTTAAATTTATTTCTTCTTAAAGGGTAACTGGAGAACTCCATTTGCTACTGAATTTTACTGAACCGACTTAGCAGTTAGCAGTTTACTGTTTTCAGAAACCGTTTCATTGTAGACCACTCAATCACAGTCACTATTCAATCAAAGGATAGGCTGGTATGTTCAGATTCTACCTGTGATTTGATGTGTGAGCTTGAAAAGTGTGTTTATGTTTTAATTTCAGAGGTCTCAATATATGGTAAGGATTTTGCTACTTGGTATTTCAGAAGGACAATGTATAATTAATGTATTAGTAGTAAATTACACTGAAGCAGATGTTACCTGAGACGGCAAACATTTATTAATGCCTTCTGATTTTTCATTAGAAGAATAACTTTATTGTGTAACTTCTTTGTAAAGTCTCCCAAAACCAGTTTTGTGTGTGGTTTCTTTAAGTGCCAGAAATTAATATATCTTTTATGAGAAGTGAAATAATTTTTAAAAAGTATCAAAAGGTGAACTCTTACCATTAAATTACGTTTTGAAAAATAAAAAAAATCCCTTTTATTCATCAGCTGAACACCATTTAATTTCTGATCTTATGTTTAATCCTTTGTCTTCTTGCAAATTTGTATTTTACATAGTTGTTACTTTTACATGTTTTTTTAACTTAATCTTGTTGGAAACATTTTTATTCATAATTAAGATTTAAATCTTATTAAACAATATAGTTTATAGAGAACTTAGAAAACAAGAAAATGAAAACGACCAATATTTCACAGATGGAGAAGTTAGGCTGTATGATAATATTTCACTTTTCATTTTTTCTAATTAGAAAAGTAATTCATGCTCATTGAAGAAAACTTGCACTGAAAAGTAAATCAGGAAAATAAAATTATGATTTTTCACCCACTGATAATATTTTCATCATATTTATAAATAGTTTTTATTGGTCTTTTTCTGTGTATACTTTGTGTTGAAACTGCACTGATATTCTCATTTTTTTATTTTAATATTTTAGTCTCATCATTCTTCATATTGTTAAAAGGAACTATTTTAAAAGCCATGTAATAGTCATAATATACCATAAGTCACGTAACGATTTCCCAATTATTGTTTTCTGTTTTTTACATTATAAAAAATACTTTTGAATATATTGACACATAAATCTTGATCATCATTTCAGATTATTTCCTGCAAATAATTTCTAAATGGGATGGATGATTTTTAAGGTTCTTGGTAAAGATTGCCAGATTACCTTCCAGAAAAATAATTATCAATTTTATATTCCTATTAGCAATACATATATGTGTGTGTGTATATATATATATATATAGCCATCTCGTTGAACTTCAGCTCACAAGGGTGCTCACTTTTTCATCTTTATAAAAAGTGAAAAATATTTTTTGAGATTTTGTTGACATGTCACATTATGTTAGGTATATATACATTTTCCTGTTTATGAGATTGAATATCCAGTGTTGCTATTTTACATGAGATTTCAGTTCAGTTCAGTCGCTCAGTCGTGTCTGACTCTTTGCGACCCCATGAATCGCAGCACGCCAGGCCTCCCTGTCCATCACCATCTCCCAGCGTTCACTCAGACTCACGTCCATCGAGTCCGTGATGCCATCCAGCCATCTCATCCTCTGTTGTCCCCTTCTCCTCCTGCCCCCAATCCCTCCCAGCATCAGAGTCTTTTCCAATGAGTCAACTCTTCACATGAGGTGGCCAAAGTATTGGAGTTTCAGCTTTAGCACCATTCCTTCCAAAGAATCCCAGGGCTGGTCTCCTTCAGAATGGACTGGTTGGATCTCCTTGCAGTCCAAGGGACTCTCAAGAGTCTTCTCCAACACCACAGTTCAAAAGCATCAGTTCTTTGGCACTCAGCTTTCTTCACAGTCCAACTCTCACATCCATACATGACTACTGGAAAAGCCATAGCCTTGACTAGATGGACCTTTGTTGGCAAAGTAATGTCTCTGCTTTTGAATATGCTATCTAGGTTGGTCATAACTTTTCTTCCAAGGAGTAAGCGTCTTTTAATTTCATGGCTACAGTCACCATCTGCAGTGATTTTGGAGATCAAAAAAATAAAGTCTGACACTGTTTCCACTGTTTCCCCATCTATTTCCCATGAAGTGATGGGACTGAATGCCATGATCTTCATTTTCTGAATGTTGAGCTCTAAGCCAACTTTTTCACTCTTCACTTTCACTTTCATCAAGAGGCTTTGGAGTTCCTCTTCACTTTCTGCCATAAGGGTGATGTCATCTGCATATCTGAGGTTATTACTATTTCTCCCGGCAATCTTGATTCCAGCTTGTGTTTCTTCCAGTCCAGTGTTTCTCATGATGTACTCTGCATATAAGTTAAATAAGCAGGGTTTCCAGAGTTATATAGAAAACTTTCCTGTTGTATCCCAACAGAAGCAATACTAATTTTTTTATTGCTATATAAATTCATTGAAGGTTTTTTAAAAAAGATATTTCATGCATAATTAAGAATTAATGCTAAGTTGCTCAGTCGTGTCCAGCTCTATGCGACCCCATGTCCTATAGCCCACCAGGCTCCTCAGTCATGTTCTACCCTTTGTGACCCCATGAACTGCAGCATACCAAGCTTCCCTGTCCTTCACTATCTCCCAGAGTTTGCTCAAACTCATGTCCATTGAGTTGATGATGCCATCCAAACATCTCATCCTCTGTTGAGTCCTTCTCCTGCCCTCAATCTTCCCCACCATTGGGGTGTTTTCCAAAGAATACTGGCGTGGTTGGCATTTCTTTCCTCAAGGGATCTTCCTGACCCAAGGATCGAATCTGTGTCTCCTGCATTGCAGGCAGATTCTTTACTGCTGAGCCACTGGGGAAGCCCCCAGTTTAGATGAGCAACAACAAAGAAAAGATACTTTGATTTTAGAGTTCCTTGCGTGACTTTATTGTGACCATGCAGTTTTTGTCCTTGGTACTATGTTTGGAACTAAGTAGAGAAGGGATGCAAAGAGGAACTTCCCAGGAATCTAAGTTCATAGCTACCTTTAAAATGAACTAGTAGAGCACAACTCTTCTGTAAATTCGTCTTACAACATTGGGGAAATCCCCAAATGCAGATTTTTTTTTGTTTGCTCATAAAATTTGTTTTCCAAAATGTCTTCCCCCCTTTTCTCATAGGCCTATTAAATTCTCTGAAGGTAGAAATCAGATCTTGTTCATTTTTGTATCCTAGGCATAATTCCAGGCATACAGGAGGTGCTCAATAAATGTGTGACTAATATGCTCAATGAATAGTGAAAAGACGGAACTTGAAGTTAGAAGGCCTGTGACTTTTTTCCCCATTAATTCACTTGAGCTTTAAGACCTTTGTAGATTATGTAGTATCTTTTCAACCTCAGTTTCATCAACTCATCAGTGTACTGCTTGTTCCATTTACTTCAAAAAATTGAGAAATAAATGAAATAAAGTTTATCTCTTAAGATTCCAAAAGAGTGTCAAAGAGGAGATATCTTTTTGGTAATACTTTAATTGTTATTTAGTATTTAAACTTTTTCTTGAACATTAAATATGATGCTCAAGATGTTATATATAATAAATTTCTTAATGACAGTAATCATGCTAAAATTTTTTAAAACATTCCTTTCTATTTATTATTATTTTTTTATTTAGTAGATATTTTTGGCCCATTTCATTATAAAAGTTTTTTGTTTGGGAGGAACTATTGATCTCTAGATGCACTCCAAAAATTGTAGGGCAAGAAATTTTCTTCAAAATATGCATGTCTGTAAACCCCCATCTTACCTTCCTAAGGAATATTGAAAGTGAAAGTGAAGTCGCTCAGTCGTGTCTGACTCTTTGCGACCCCGTGGACTGTAGCCTACCAGGCTTCTCTGTCCACAGGATTTTCCAGGCAATAGTACTGGAGTGGGTTGCCATTACTTATCTGACAACTTTTACCCAAAGTTACCCAGAATAACTGATAATACTGTATTCTGTCATACTCTTAATTAGGTGAAGGGGGTCCAATAGTGTTCCTAATAGCAAGTACAGTATTAATCATTCACTCATCTAGCAGTCTTACTTTCTAGAATATTTTGATCATGGGAATAAATAGCATACCACCAAACATAATGCTGCTGCTGCTGCTAAGTTGCTTCAGTCGTGTCGAGCTCTGTGTGACCCCATAGACGGCAGTCCACCAGGCTCTGCTCTTCCTGGGATTCTCCAGGCAGGAACACTGGAGTGGGTTGCCATTTCCTTCTCCAATGCATGAAAGTGAAAAGTGAAAGTAAAGTTGCTCAGTCGTGTACGACTCTTCGCAACCCCATGGACTGCAGCCTACCAGGCTCCTCCGTCCATGGGATTTTCCAGGCAAGAGTACTGGAGTGGGTTGCCATTGCCTTCTCTGCCAAACATAATGAAACTGTCACAAAACCTGCAAACTTTACTGCCTAAAGAAGGAGCTACCACCTTTCTTCTTAGGCAATATATTTAATTTTACCCATTATATTTAGTAATCTGACTTCCCTTGGGAAGCTTGAGTTCTATGAGTTACAGTTAATTCAAATTAGGCAACAACCTATGGACGGCAAAATAGAAATAGAGAACGGTAAGAAATAAATGTTACAGTAGGACTTTAACAGCACAGGACAGAGAGCTGTAAGGGAAGAAGAAAGAATTAATTGTATTAACAAGAGTCTAAGGGAATTAAAAACCAAGATAATCACGATGATCACTCACCTAGAGCCAGACATCCTGGATATTAAGTCAGATGGGGCTTAGAGAGCATCACTACGAACAAAACTAGTAGAGGTGATGGAATTCTAGTGGAGCTATTTCAAATCCTGAAAGATGATGCTGTAAAAGTGCTGCACTCAGTATGCCAGCAAATTTGAAAAACTCAGCAGTGGCCACAGGACTGGAAAAGGTCAGTTTTCATTCCAATCCCAAAGAAAGGCAAGGCCAAAGAATGCTCAAACTACCACACAATTGCACCATCTCACANTGAAAAAGGAGAGTGAAAAAGTTAGCTTAAAACTCAGCATTCAGAAAACGAAGATCATAGCATCTGGTCTCATCACTTCATGGGAAATAGATGGGGAAACAGGGTCAGACTTTATTTTTCTGAGCTCCAAAATCACTGCAGATGGTGATTGCAGCCATGAAATTAAAAGACGCTTACTCCTTGAAAGAAAAGTTATGACCAACCTAGATAGCATATTCAAAAGCAGAGACATTACTTTGCCAACAAAGGTCTATCTAGTCAAGGCTATGGTTTTTCCAGTAGTCATGTATGGATGTGAGAGTTGGACTGTGAAGAAAGCTGAGTGCCAAAGAATTGATGCTTTTGAACTGTGATGTTGGAGAAGACTCTTGAGAGTCCCTTGGACTGCAAGGAGATCCAACCAGTCCATTCTAAAGGAGATCAGTCCTGGGTGTTCTTTGGAAGGACTGATGCTAAAGCTGAAACTCCAATACTTTGGCCACCTCATGAGAAGAGTTGACTCATTGGAAAAGACTGATGCTGGGAGGTATTGGGGGCAGGAGGAGAAGGGGATGACAGAGGATGAGATGGCTGGATGGCATCACCGACTCAATGGACATGAGTTTGGGTGAACTCCGGGAGATGGTGATGAACAGGGAGGCCTGGTGGGCTGCAGTTCATGGGGTTGCAAAGAGTCGGACACGACTGAGTGACTGAGCTGAACTGAACTGGACTGTAGCCTACCAGGCTTCTCTGTCCATGGGATTTTGTAGGCAAGAATACTGGAGTGGGTTGCCATTTCCTTCTCCAGGAGATCTTCCTGACCCAGGAATTGAACCTGGGTCTCCTGCCTTGTGGGCAGACACTTTACTGTCTGAGCCGCCAAGGAAGCAGCCTGGTGAATTCAAATCAGTGAACTGACAAGTTGAGTCCGATGATCTTGGTTACTTTTTAGGAGTATTGAACTATAAATGTTATGGCAATAAAATGAGTGTTGTGCTGCGTCACTTCAGTCGTGTGCAACTCTGTGTGATTCTCTGGACTGTTGCCCACCGAGCTTCTCTGTCCTTGGGATTCTCCAGGCAAGAATACTGGGGTGGGCTGCCCTACCCTCCTCCAGGGAATCTTCCTGACCCAGGGATTGAACCCACAGCTCTTATGTCTCCTGCATTGGCAGGCAGGTTCTTTACCACTAGCGCCACCTGGGAAACCAGTAATACAAGAATTGATACTAAAAATTATCCTGAAACAACAACATAAAACCTGAATTATGTTCAGAATGCTTTTGGGTAGAATGTGAAGTACATTTCAGAATTTCTTCAGGACTTACTGTAATTAAGTTTGGGAGGTTCCCAATTATCTGAAAGTTTTATTTAAGTGAGAGTGACTTATTTCCTAACTAAATGCCTACTGAATTAAAAATAAATTATTTTTGGTTCCATGAAAAAAATTGCACAGTTGTTGCTTTATGACTGCCTAGTTATTCACCTTCAGATGCATCGCCTTCAAATTACTCTGTCTAGCTATGACAGGAAGAGGCCGTGTTTTTTGAAAATCAGATTCCTTTAAGTAAAAATTTCATACAATTACTAACATTGAAGTTTTGCAATTGATTTTTAAAACATAATTTAATCCACTTGCCATTTTTCAAGTAGTTGAGACTGCCTAGTTATTCACCTTCAGATGCATCGCCTTCAAATTACTCTGTCTAGCTATGACAGGAAGAGGCCGTGTTTTTTGAAAATCAGATTCCTTTAAGTAAAAATTTCATACAATTACTAACATTGAAGTTTTGCAATTGATTTTTAAAACATAATTTAATCCACTTGCCATTTTTCAAGTAGTTGGATTTTAATTATTTATACTTAATTTTTTTTTTTTTCCAGAAAAGTAAGTCTGTATGCTTTGGAACCTGTCCTTTGCTTTTCTAGACAAATTGTATTTCAGTTATCATAGAAACTATCTTCTATTTGGTTGATGATTTATTTATAGGTACTTTGCAATGAGATGACAACTTGTTGAAATTCCTGAGACTTTATTTCTTCAGTTTTTAAATGGAGTAAGGAGTTAACAGTTGTAGCAAAAGAGAATTATGTTTTATTAAAGTAAAACTTTAAAGGGTTATTATTATTCATAACACATTAAAATAAAGCTTTAAAGGGTTATTCATCATACCACATTAAAAACACTCCCAAACAAAATCTGCCACAGCGCCTTATACATGGCAGATGTTTGAGACATAATAAGATGCGTGAATGAGCATTGAATTTAAGCTAGTTATCATCATTGTCATGGGGACCTACGTACTGGTAGAGTCGTAGATGTCATTTATTTAAAAAATTTATAACTGGAAAATGTTAACAATTTTATATTGCTGCTGCTGCTGCTAAGTCACTTCAGTCGTGTCCGACTCTGTGTGACCCCATAGACGGCAGCCCACCAGGCTCCCCCATCCCTGGGATTCTCCAGGCAAGAATACTGGAGTGGGTTGCCATTTCCTTCTCCAATGCATGAGAGAGAAAAGTGAAAGTGAAGTCGCTCAGTCTGTCCGACTGTTAGCGACCCCATGGACTGCAGCCCACCAGGCTACTCCGTCCGTTGGATTTTCCAGGCAAGAGTACTGGGGTGGGGTGCCATTGCCTTCCCCGAACCATTTTATACTAATTGTATTTATTTGTGTCTGGGATGCAGGTGGCGATAAAAATAATAGATAAATCTCAGCTGGATGAAGTGAACCTTGAGAAAATCTACCGAGAAGTCAAAATAATGAAACTGTTAGACCACCCTCACATAATCAAGCTTTATCAGGTATGACTTAACTTTATACTTCTCCATGCTTCTCACATTCAGTACTCTATTTTACATCATCATTTTTCTCTTTTATGTTAGTTTTTTCAGTCTGTAAAAAGGTAATTATGTGCTTTTATTAATATGAATGCTTCCATTTCTCTATAGTTAAAAATTAGGAAATACTACTATTAGCTTAATTTTAAGTTGTTTCTCAGACTGTAAGTTATTTACTTTCAAAGTTTGTAGTTGTGCATTTATGATAATCTGCTTAAACCTGCTGGGTTTTGGTGGTGGGTGGTTTAATGGATACAACAGTTTTGCTTATTTAAAAAATAATGCTGTTTATGTTATATAAACTACAAAGGCTAAAACAGACTATTACTTTAGTGACATACATTATAATACCTAAAGTCAAGTCCTGTCTCTTATACACATCTACAGCAAACATTATCTGCCACTGGTGTACACGAACTCCCAAACATGAACCCCCCTCCCACCTCCCACCCCACATCATCCCTCAGGATCATAAAAGAAAGATTTTTCTCAGATTTCTAAAGAGTAATTTATGTTTAAGAATGGTAATGTAATACAAAATATTTTATATTTCTATTCATTAATATTTAGAATTTTTATATTAGAAAACTATTTTTAAGCTAAAATATTACAGTGTGCTTGCTAGTCCATGACTTTGCTCTCCAAAGTGCAGTGTGTGACCTTCGAGATGTACTGTGCTCAGCCTATACTTGCTGTGGCAGCTGATTGTCAAATTTTCAGAAGTTTTGTGAGTCAGTTAACATGCTAATAGCTCAAAATCAGTGATGGTAGGAGTATTTTTACACTGCAGAAATTGGTTTAAAAGTCAGAGCATTTTTCTCCCTCAGTGAGCTAGAGCTAGCACGCTTTTGTATGCATGCATGCTAAGTCACGTCAGTCACGTCCGACTCTGTGTGACCCTATGGGAGCCCGCCAGACTCCCCTGTCCGTGGGATTCTCCAGGCAAGAATACTGGAGTGGGTTGCCGTGCCCTCCTCCAGGGGATCTTTCTGACCCAGGGATCGAACCCACGTCTCTTACGTCTACATTGGCAGGTGTGTTGTTCACCANCCCGCCAGACTCCCCTGTCCGTGGGATTCTCCAGGCAAGAATACTGGAGTGGGTTGCCGTGCCCTCCTCCAGGGGATCTTTCTGACCCAGGGATCGAACCCACGTCTCTTACGTCTACATTGGCAGGTGTGTTGTTCACCACTAGTGCCCCCTGGGAAGTCCAGAGCACTACTCTGTGCACGCAGATCGGTTAGCACAAGTGTCCCTCTGGATATAGTGAAAAAAAATTAGAACTTCCAGTTCTGTTCATCTTTTTAATTTATCTTCTTGTGTTCATTTTATAATGTGTGTATTTATAAAATGGCACAAGTATACAGTTTGTGTCTCTGCATGTATATATTCATAAATACATCTACATATGCGTGTGTGTATACATTTACATGTATATATACATATACATACATACTTGGCTTTATTGAGAGAGATTTTTAGTTTAAACCTTGTGGAGACTGTTGGAGAGCATTTCCGTTAGCTGAGAATCAGAGACTGTGGTGTATGTGCCACTCAAAACAATTCCTAAGGTTCTAAAACTGCAAAGGGCCTCTTAGATCAAATTTATATCAGAGTACTTCTCCCTTTAAGCTTTTTTTTTTTCCCCCTAAAGAGGATGCTTGTAGTAAACTAATCACATACTTAGAAGTCTGATGAACCATAGCCCAAACTGAGGTTAAAACTACCGTGATTCTTCAACTATACTTCAATTAATAAACAAAGCAAACAAACCAAAAGCTGCCATGATTCACATGATAAGTCTGTGCTTATTTGGAGTCCAGTAATCAGTTACATTGACTTACTGTTTGACTTGTTTAGACCCAAATTGTAGGTAGCCCTTAGTTTTCTAGCATGTTTTAGAACAGTCTTAAATCCGAATGTTAGAGCAAAATTGGTTTTTAGCCTTTCAGTAGATAGTAGTTAAATATTACATTTACTAGCATGTGCCAGTATGTATGTTCCTTTCTAGATTTAGAAAAACTAATTTAAATAAAAATGTATTGCAGTGGAACTGTGGAAGAAGATTTTGAACAATGTTTTAAAATAACAGTACTTTGTAAAAATGTGAAAGTGTTGTAAGAGGATTACCACACTGTGACAGATTAGCTAGGTTACAGGCCAGATTAACGGCTCTATTATTCATTTCTTAATCAGAATCTACCATATAACACAGCTAGAAAAGTCAGTGAGAAGGTTAAAAAGTTGTTTTTCAAAACTCCTATTACCTATATCAGTATTTTTCAAACTTGAATAAGAATGGTAGTCACCTGAAGGTGTGGTGAAAGTATAAATCTGTGTCAGTAGGTCTGGCGTGGGATCTGAGAGTTTACGCTCCTAACAGGCGTCTGGGGCAGTGAGATGTGTATAAGAGACAGTGATGATGCCATCCAAACATCTCATCCTCTGTTGAGTCCTTCTCCTGCCCTCAATCTTCCCCANAGGTCTGGCGTGGGATCTGAGAGTTTACGCTCCTAACAGGCGTCTGGGGCAGTGCTGCTGCTGCTGGTTGTAAACCACGTTTGGAAGACGCACAATCTATAGAGTTTTCACAAAAGTATTAGGATAAAAGTATTGTCAGTCTTATAAGCATCACCAGCTCCTGAATCGTCCATAACTTGACACTTTTATTAGTTGTTTTAATTTAGGTAATTCCATAGAGGGCTTGCCTGGTGGCTCAGTAGTAAAGAATCCACCTGCCAATGCAGGAGACACAGGTTCAGTCTGTGGGTCAGGAAGATCCCCTAGATAAGGAAATGGCAACCCATTCCATTATTCTTGCCTGGAAAATCCTCTGGACAGAGTAGCCTGGCAAGCTACAGTTCATGGAGTCGCAAAGTAGGACATGATTTAGTGACTAAGCAACAATTTCACAGAATGTTGTAGTAAATAGCAATCTTTTCCTGTCAAACTAATATGAAATTACTTATCAATAGGTAATGGAGACCAAAAGCATGTTGTACCTTGTGACAGAATATGCCAAAAATGGAGAAATTTTTGGTAAGCACATTTCTTTCAATATTTTAATTTGAAAAATGTCAGTAAGCTTGTTGAATAGAGTATTTTCTATTAATTCTCCTGCTTGCTTAAAAGTTGCTAATGTGAATTAGAAATCTTAAAGTATTATATTATAATAAAATATACAGTAAGCTAAAAATATAGAATATAATTTGTTCTCTTATATTTATGCTATTAAAGCTATTGCTTAATTCTCTCATCTGTGTTAAAGAGATTGGAAAAATCAAAGTTGAGGGAAACTTTCAGTCATACTGCAAAGGAGATTCTTTTAATCTTCCTTTTTACTTTCTTTACAGGGTAAAAGATAAGTCAACAAATATTTATTGAGTTTGTACTATGTCTTAGACATTGTATTAGGTGTAGGGGATACAGTGCTGACCTAAATAACAGTCTCTGCTGTTGTGGATTTTACGGTTTAGTAAGCTGTTAACTTTAGCTGTAGATCTCTGAGAAGTCACTAAACCTCTCTGGGATTCACAGTTTCTTTATTTCTTAATAAAAAATATCTGATTAATTGGTTTATATGATCCATTCTAACTCTTAAAAATTATAACTATTTTATTGGTTCTAGCTTTCATCTATTTTATTGTTACTTTATGGAATAAGAACACCATAAATAGTCTAAATATTTTGTTTTTTAACCTAAGTCCAAAATTGTTTTTGAAACAGCTTTATTGAGGACTTCACATACAATAAATTGTGTGTACTTAGTGTAAACAGTTTAATAAGTTTTCAGACACACGTGTGAAAGAAACCATCACCGCCATCAAGATAACCATCACTTCCCAAAGTTTCTTCATAACCCTTTGTAATCTCTCTTGCCCCACTTCACCACTAGGCAAGCACTGATGTGTTTTCTGTCACTACAGATTATTTCTTCTGCAGTTTAAAGGTACTCATGTAGTCTGTACCTTTTCTTCATCTGGCTGCTTTCTCTCAGTATAATTATTTTAAGATCCTTCCATTTAGTTGGACATATCAGCGTATCATTTCATTTTATTGTAGGTTATATATAATTTTATAAATATACCCTGGGTTGCTGATCCATTTGTGTGTGGATGGACATTTCAGTTGGCTTCTGTTTTTGGCTACTACACATGAATTGCTGTGAACATTCATGTGTAAGTCTTTAACTTAGAGACTGCCTTCAAATAATATTCACCACTTAACATATAGTATATATTACTATGCTCAGTCACTCAGTCCTGTCCAACTCTTTGTGACCTCATGGACTGTAGCCTGTTAGGCTCCTGTCAACACAGGAGATTTTCCAGGCAAGAATACTGGAGTGGGTTGCCGTTTCCTCCTCCAGGGGTTGAACCCACATCCCTTGCATCTCCTGCATTGGCAGACGGGTCCTTTACCACTAGTGACAACCGTAAAATAATATACTTCTTTTTTAATGAGTTAAGTAATTTGGCTGTGTCAGGTCTTTGTTGCAGCACCTGAGATCTTCACTGTTTCATGTGGGCACGTGGGCTCAGGAGTTGTGCACACAAACTTAGTTGTCCCATGGCAGGTGGAATCTTAGTTGGACCAGGGATCGAAGCCATACCCCCTGCATTGCAAGGCAAGTTCTTACTCACCAGATCACCAGAGAAGCCCTTGATGATATACTTCTGTTTAATGCCTCCTTGCCTTTATTGTCTTGTCATATGTTTTATTTATACCTGTTTTATGAAACACAAAATGCAGTGTCATTGTTTTTGTTTAAAAAGTTAATTATGTTTTAAAGAGATTTCCTTATTTTTAAAACTCATGCATTTACCAGTGGAGTTACCATTGACACATCCCTATATGTGAATGCATGTTTTCTCATCTTTATTCTTTTATTTGGATACATACTTTTATCTGGCATCATTTTTCTTCTGCCTGAAGGACTTCATTTAGCATTTTTTACAGAGCGGGTCTGTTGATGAAATCTTTCAGCTTTTGTGTATCTAAAATAATCCTTATTTTGTCTATTTTTAAATGACATTTGTACTGGATACGTAATTCTAGGTTGACTTTTTTTCCTTCAGTGCTTTAAGGATGTTGCTCCACTGTCTTCTCTTTTGCATTATTTCTGACAATAAATCTGCTGTCATCTTTTTCCTTTATATCTCTTTTTTTCCCTGGCTGCTCCTAAGATTTTCTGTTTATCACTCTTTTTTAACAGTTTGATTATGATGTGCCTTTGTATGGTTTTCTTCATGATTCTTAGGTTTGCGGTTTGTTGCTTCTTAAATTTGTGAATGTTAAGTTTTCATGAAATTCAGAAAAATTTCAGCCATTATTCTTCTGGCCTTTTCTTCAGAGACTCCACTTACACACATATTAGGCTCTTTGAAGTCCTCCCACTGCTCACTGATTCTAATTTAGAAAATTCCTCTTTCTCTCTGCATTTCATTTTGGATAGCTATTATTATTTCTGTGTCTTCAAGTTATTTAAATTCTTTAGCTATTTGTTTTAACTAGAAGCTTCTTAACTGATGTTTTAGTAGAATTGTGTGGGCTTGAAGCCAAAAAAGTCTAGTTTACAATGCTGGCTACCCCATGTTAATTGTCTTTCAAGAAATCTTTATTGAAAACTAACTGTATACCACAGACTCTTCTGTGTGGGAAGAATTCCCCAATAAGAAAAACAGACAAAAATTCCTTATCTCAGGAACCTTAGGTTTTATTGTGGGGAGAAAGACAATATGCAAAATAAGTAAATTGTTTATAGTATACTAGGTGGTCGTGCATGCTATAAAAATAAGAAAGAAAGGAAGGGGGCATGTGGAGTGGGAGAGTTGTTTGTGGTATGATATAGAGTGGTCAGGAAAGGCCTTGCTGACATTTGAGCCAAGACTTGAAAGCAGAGTCATGTAGATGCAGGGAAATGAGAGTGATCCCAGTAGAAGGAAGAGTAAATGCAAAGGTACTGAGGCAGCAGTGTGCTTGGTGTGTTCAAGGAGTAGCATGGAGGTCAGTGCAGCTGGAAAGAAGCAAGCAAGAGGGAAGAGCCAGCAAGGTCAGACAAGATCAGAAAGGTAGAGGTGAGGAAGCAGTGGGGCAGATTTGGGGGCTTTACAGACCACGTAAGGAATGTGATTCTTACCTTCAACACAATTAGAGAACCATTAGAGAGGTATTTGATCAAAGAAGTGATTGCATCTAATCTATATATATATGCACACAGACATACACACACATATATGTATATATATATATTTTATGCTGCATCCCAGAGCTTATGGGCCAACAAAGATCTGTATAGTCAAAGCTATGGTTTTTCCAGTAGTCATGTATGAATGTGAGAGTTGGCCTATACAGAAAGCTGAGTGCCAAAGAATTGGTGCTTTTGAACCGTGGTGTTGAGGCAGACTCTTGAGAGTCCCTTGGACTGCATGGAGATCCAACCAGTCCATTCTGAAGGAGATCAGCCCTGGGTGTTCTTTGGAAGGAATGATGCTAAAGCTGAAGCTCCAGTACTATGGCTGCTTGATGCAAAGAGCTGACTCATTTGAAAAGACCTGAAGCTGGGAAAGATTGAGGGCAGGAGGAGAAGGGGACGACAGAGGATGAGATGGTTGGGTGGCATCACCGACTCAATGGACGTGAGTTTGAGCAGGCTTTGGGAGATGGTGAAGGACAGGGAAGTCTGGCGTGCTGGTCAAAGAGTCAGACATGACTGAGCAACTGAGCAGCAACAACAAGAGCTTGTGGGATCTAGTTCCCTAACCAGGTATCAAACCCATGCCCCCTCATTGGAAGCACGTAGCCTTGGCCACTGGACCACCACGGAAGTCCCTAAGTCAATATTTTTAAAGCATCACTGGCTGCGATGAATAGCTAGTAGTGAGCAATAGATAGTAGTGAGCAAGGATGGAAATGGGAGCCCAGGTAGGAGAGAGAATGATGGCTCAGACCAGGGTAGCAGAAGCGCACATGGTGCCAAGTATGGTAATGGTGTGTTTTGGATGAGCAGAATCAGTAGGATTTCTTGACAGATGAAAACCACCTAAATATTGAATATTAGGAAGGAGACCAATGTCTCATCCCTGAGGCAGTCAAACATTAAAAACTTGGAAGAACCAGCAAAGAAGAAGAGAAGAAAACCAAGAGAATGCAGCGTCCTGGAAACCAACACATGAAGAACGTGTTTTCAGAAGGACAGGGTGAGCATCTGTATCAGATGCTGCTGGTAGTCAAGAAGGATGAGGAGCAACATTTAACCATTGTATCTGGCCCTTGGGAAGAGCAGTTTTGGTGGAATGAATTGGCCAAAGCTATGTTGAAGAGCAAATGAGAGAAGAAAACCGGAGAGAGCCAAATACACAGCTCTTCAAAGGACTTCTTCTTCACAAAGAGAGGGGGAAAAAAGGGGAGGTAAGGTAGTTGAGAAGGGCAGTGGGGTCAGGCAAAGGCCTTTGAAGTCTTCATTCATTGGAATGTTTTTCAAGCTTCAGGCTGTAGTTTTATCGATAAACTAGAGAGAAATGGCTGTTATGTGTTAGATGTCATTTTTATGAAAATGGAAAATTCTCAGTTACTCCTTCTTGCTAAGACCTCTGATGATTAAAGTTGGGTCACATTGTTTTATATAAATTGAAGCATAATTTTGAAATTTTAATATAAAAAGTTTATTTTGAATGTAAAATGGCCAGAGTAAATATGGAAGGTAAGACACAGTAAGCTGTAGATTTAAGTAGTTGCAAGCAAAGCCAGTTTCTGATGTGGTAACCACAAGGACAGTAAAATAGAAGTGAGAAGATGAAGTCTTTAGAATATTAATCAAGTAGTAAAAGTGTATATATAACATTCCAAGTAGATTCTGAGCTGAAAATCTGTTCAGTCTGTTTTAGATGACACAAGTGTAATGTTCTACTATGTATTAAGAACTGTATGTTAAAATCTATTGTTCATGTTTATAATATTGAGGTTACTCTTTACAAATACCTTTAGTGCCTCCTCTGTGCTGGAGGACATTGTGGTTGTTTTTTTTTTTCCTTTTTTTTGGGCTGTTGATGGGTCTTCGTTGGGGCCTATAGGCTTTCCCTAGTTGTGGGACATGGGCTTAGTTGTCCTGCAGCATGTGGGATCTTAGTTGCATGACCAGAAATCGAACCCACATCCTTTGCATTGGAAGGTAAATTCTAACCACTCCACCACCAGGGAAGTCCCTGTGTCCTCCCCACAACGCACACCTTTTTTTTCCCCCCCATTCCCTTAGTTTAGGTTACCAGCAAGTCATACTTTGTGTTCTTGGAAAATAACTTGAAAATTAAATCCTGTTTTCCACAGTCATCACCTTTATCTAGACTCTCATCACCTCATCTCAATTATGAAAACCTTATATTTTACCACCCTCTATTTCTTTTCCAGTCAAGTACATTTCTGATATATTTCCTATTTAATCTTCCCCAACTATTATTTTTATTATATTACCACTGTGTTCATTAACCTTTACTTACCTTCCTATTACTTACTGGATAAAATTCAGACTTCTGTCTGCAAATAGGGTGCTCCACTAAGTAAATGAATGTGCCCAATTATTCCTTACATAGGTCCACAGATGATCCTTAGTTATGGATAACCAGTTGCCTCAGTTAATAATTAGTCTTCCTTCCTTCTTCCCTCCCTCCCTTCTTCAGTCTCTTTCTTTCCACCTTTCTTGGTCTGTATCTTTCTATCTTACAAGTTTTTATTTTTACAAAATTTAAACATGTACTTGGGTAAGAAGTTAAATAATTCTGCCAGATTTGTTACCAAACAATGCCAGTTTCCCATCCTCTTCCCCACCCCTATTCCCCTTTCACAGGGGCCGCCACTTGTACTTCTTTCAGCTGATTAATTCAGATTTGCTTCCGTTTGCCTAAGTAATATGATTATATTGCAGCTTCTGGCTTCTTCTGTTTAAGGCACAGTTTTTTGAATACGTCTTGAATTCTTTACCTACTCCTATAAGTAAGTAGCATATGTCAGAGAGGTGTGTAGGTTCAGTTGTGAAAAACCTTGAGTGTTTTGATAAAGGGTTAGGATGATTTGTTAGAGTGGGCATCTGTGAGCCAAAAGGTGATGATGAGCCAAAAGGTAATTATCTGTGAGGACTTGGCTAGGAAGATAAATCCAACAAGGGTATGTAGTGTGAAGTAAAGGAGGAAAGAAGCGATTTAGGAGATTATTTTATTGTCTAGAGATAGGAGGCTGAATGCCTAGATTAAGATGTTGTCAGATTCTTATATGCAGAACTTATATGCAGAGTACATCACGCGAAATGCCGGGCTGGATGAAGCACAAGCTGGAATCAAGATTGCTAGGAGAAATATCAATAATCTCAGATATGCAGATGACACCACCCTTATGGCAGAAAATGAAGAAAAACTAAAGAGCCTCTTGATGAAAGTGAAAGAGGAGAGTGAAAAAGTTGGCTTAAAGCTCAACATTCATAAAACTAAGATCATGGCATCTGGTCCCATCCCTTCATGGCAAAGAGATGGGGAAGCAGTGGAAACAGTGGCAGAGTTTATTTTGGGGGGGCTCCAAAATCACTGCAGACTGCAGCTATGAAATTAAAAGATGCTTGCTCCTTGGAAGAAAACTTATGGCCAACCTAGATAGCATATTAAAAAGCAGAGACATTACTCTGCCAACAAAGGTCTGTCTAGTCAAAGCTGTGTGTTTTCCAGTAGTCATTCATGGATGGTATGAGAGTTATACTATAAAGAAAGCTGAGCACTAAAGAATTGATGCTTTTGAACTGTGGCATTGGAGAAGACTCTTTAGACTCCCTTGGACTGCAAGGAGATCCAACAAGTCAATCCTAAAGAAAATCAGTTCTGAATATTCATTGGAAGGACTGATACTGAAGCTGAAGCTCCAATACTTTGGCCACCTGATGCAAAAAACTGACTCATTTGAAAAGACCCTGATGCTGGGAAAGATTGAAGGCAGGAGGAGAAGGGGACAACAGAGGATGAGGTGGTTGGATGGCATCACCCACTTAATGGACTTGAGTGTAATGGACAGGGAAGCCTGGCATGCTGCAGTTCATGGGGTTGCAAAGAGTTGGACACAACTGAGCGACTGAACTGAACTGAACTGTCAGATTCTTGAGAAAAGATTTTAGGCAAGAGATATTTCCTAAATAACAGTGTTTAAAGTACTTTATATGATTTATTTATTTAAGCCTCACAAAAACCTTTTATAATAAGATAGGCACTGAAAGATTCACTAATTTTTCCAAAGTCACACAGCAAATATGTGGGAAAGTCTGAATTTGCAATTCCTGAGTCTGTACATTAATAATTATAATCTGTCAGCTCACAAGAGAGGAAAATAGAGAGAGTTACGATTTAAAGCAGATATAATTGAAGAATATTTGTGATGTGGATGACAGCAACAGAGAGACCTGGTTCCCAACTAGAAAATTACAAATTAGATTTTAAATGTGCTGTCAGAGATAACATCGGGACATCTAGTTTGATGTGAGCTGTTGGCAGTTGAAGATACAGAAGCAAATGACATTCAAAAGAGAACTTAAATTCAACAGAAAAAAGACAAACAACCCAATTTAACAATGCGCAAAAGACTAGAACCAAGCACTTCACAGAAGATATATTAAAGGTCAATAAGCACATGAAAAATTTCTCAACATAATTAGTCATCAGAGAAATGCAAATTAAAAGTCACAGTGAGATAACATTACATATCAACTAGAATATTTTACATTTTAAAGATTATCATAAATGTTAGTGAGAATCAGTTTAATTCAGTTCAGTCCCTCAGTCATGTCCGACTCTTTGCGACCCTATTNTAAGCACATGAAAAATTTCTCAACATAATTAGTCATCAGAGAAATGCAAATTAAAAGTCACAGTGAGATAACATTACATATCAACTAGAATATTTTACATTTTAAAGATTATCATAAATGTTAGTGAGAATCAGTTTAATTCAGTTCAGTCCCTCAGTCATGTCCGACTCTTTGCGACCCTATTGACTGCAGCACACCAGGCCTCCCTCTCCATCACCAACTCCTGGCGTCCACCCAAACTCATGTCCTTTGAGTCAATGATGCCATCCAACCATCTCATCCTCTGTCGTCCCCTTCTCCTGCCTGCAATCTTTCCCAGCATCAGGGTCTCTTCCAGTGAGTCAGCTCTTGGCATCAGGTGGCCAAAGTATTGGAGTTTCAGCTTCCAGTGAACACTCAGGACTGATCTCTTTTACGATGGACTGGTTGGATCTCCTTGCAGTCCACGGGACTCTTAAAGAGTCTTCTCCAACACCACAGTTCAAAAGCATCAATTCTTTGGCACTCAGCTTTCTTTATAGTTCAACTCTCACATCCATACATGACCACTGGAAAAACCATAGCCTTGATTAGACGGACCTTTGTTGACAAGTTAATGTCTCTGCTTTTTAATATGCTGTCTAGGTTGGTCATAACTTTTCTTAAGTAGCAAACATCTTTTAATTTCGTGGCTGCAGTCACCATCTGCAGTAATTTTGGAGCTCCAAAAAATCAAATCAGCCACTAGTGAGAATATGAAGCAGCTAATATTCTCATATATTGGCAATCAGAGTCTAATGTGATGTATAGCAAATCAGAATAACTATTTTTCAGCTTTTTAGAAATTAAGCATATATCTACCCTGTTACTGAACCATTCCATTCCTAGGTATTTACTCTAGAAAAATGAAAACAAATGTTCATAAAATGACTTGTACAAGAATATTCATAGCAACCGTTTTCACAAACAGGAGCAACCCAAATGTCCATCTAGAAGAAAATGTATCCAAAACAAAGTATATATAGGAATACAGTGGGTGATGATGCAGCAATAAAAAGGAATGAACTACTTATACATGCAACAACATAAACAAATCCTATGTTATGCTAAGCAAAAGAAGCTAGATAGAAAAGAGTTTATACTGTTATGGTCCTCCTTATGTGAAGTTCTAGAACAGGCAACACTAATCAGTGTTAATGAGGTTGAAAAGTGGTTGTCTCTTTTCATTGTTTCTGGGGAGAGGGGAAAAATTGACTAGAAAGGGGTAAGAGGCAACTGTCTCGAGTAGTGGAAATGTTGATTTTTGTTTTGAGTAGTGGTTATACAGAATATACCATGATCAGAACTCATCTAAATCACTTCCTAAGAATTTACATTTTGTTGTAATGGAAATTATACCTCACTAAATGATTTTCTCTCAAAAAAAGGGGGGGCTTAGTAACATAGGTATATATTTGAGAATTATCTATAGAAGTATGAGTGAAGCTTTAATTAATAATGAGACCTCAGAGAGAAGGTGGCTAAAAATTGAGTTTTGATTATGAAGTCAGGTTGGTAAAATGGATTTGGTGAAGTAGAAGAGTGTCTTGCAAAGTGAGGATAGTTTCTGTCCTTATTAGATAAGAGAGAAGTTTAGAATGAAGAGGAATATGTTTGGTCATTAAGAGATCATCAGTTGGAAAAAGAAATGGCAAGCTACTCCAGTATTCTTACCTGGAAAATCCCGTGGACACCTTGGGGGCTAGAGTCCAGGGGATCACAAGAGAGTTGGACATGACTTAGCAACTAAACAACAACAACAGCAAAGTTGGAAAAAACTAATCTTGTGTGTGTGTAATGTTTATTTTTCACTTGGCATAAGTTTGAAAGAATGAAGATGAAAGCCAATTTAGTAAAGTGTTTTTGGTCAAAAAAGGGAAAAGAGAGATCATCAATGCTTTGAAGAGAGTACTTTTCAATAAATTGGGAAATAAAGTCAAATTTCAAAAGGTTATGGACTTATGGATGGTGAAAAAAGGGAGAAAGGTATTATGAAACTTATTTTGAGGCTTTTTTAAGGTAGAAAGGAGAGAAGGAAAAAACTGAGGGATAAATTGGAGTCTCTAGAATTCAGTATGTGTCACGGTTTGTGGTGGTGGTCTTAGTGTTTCAAGAAGCTAGGAAAGAAAAGAATATTGATAGGAAAGAAGAAACAGTTGGTGAAACAAGGTCCCAGGTTAGACAAGAAACAGCGGGATCAGGAGCACAGAGGGAATGGTCGGCTTAGAGGAGAAGAATTCCTCCTCCTCTGAGAAGGTGTGCAGGGGTGCACGCTCAGTGAGAATTAAAGCTCGGGCCAAGGACATGGCTACAAAGGCACTTTGGGGGACATAGAAGGAAGATGAGTTTGTTTGTATAGAATAGACTTAATTCTGTAGTGTAGCAAGTGAGACATAAGAGAAAGAATGATCCATTAGACACTGTGTTGTGGGGAAGGGTTCAGAGCAGCTGGTGGTGTTCATATGACAGCCAGGGGATGAATGAAAGCATCGATGATTAGCTCTGTGGGAGGGCATTCATGGTAGACTCCCAGTGAGCAGTGCTCTCCAACCCAGGAGGGGAAACAGTGGACACCGGGAATGAGCCAGGCTGGATGCTGGGAGGGGACGAGGACAGAGGCCCGCACACGTTCCAGTGGCCAGTGAGATCAGCGTTAAGGTGGCCAACCGTGAGATCCGAGTTCAGGAGCGAGATGAGTGAAGCAACAAAGGAGTCTCAGGAGCTGAGAAACAGAGCAGTGGAGCAGCTGAAGGTTAAGACGAGGGTGAAGTACTTTTGGAAAAAAAAACCACGCATATATGAAACATAAAAACTCTAACCTTGAGTCTGTGCGTAGCTTGCTACACCTCGCCGCTTGCAGGTTCCCGTGTGCTTCTGGCGCTGACTGCCCTGACTGTGTGCTGCTCATTCAGGAAAGGCCTTGGGTCTTCATCTCTCCTCACCCACTCCTTTGCTTAGAGAGAGGTTTCTGCGCCATCTGGTTTTCTTGCTTCATCTGACTAGGTTTAGGCCAAAAGAGTGATTTTGGTGGCATGCTGAGAATGCATCTACAGTGCATGATTCATGCATTATGAGGCTGCGGTTTTAATGCCCTTAATTTTTCTTTGGTTAATTAGATTGCACCTTATTCCGCAGATGATTGAAATAGCTTTAAATGAAAATAGTACAAAAACAATCATTCTAAAATAGAAACAAGAATAAAGAACTGAGTCAGAGAATACATATAAAAGTAGAAGACAGCTATGGAAAGTGAAGGAAGAGAACACAGAATCAGTAAGGGCCTAAGAGCTCCAGGTTAGGCTCTGAGCTTTCTGACTGTCAAATAGAAATACGACATAGCCATCTACAGAATTGTATCTAAGAAAAAGACGCCTGTTCTTCAAAGAAAGAAAAACATTTTCTCGGTAGTAAATTCTAGAATAAAATTTTCCTTTGAGGTTTCTAACAGCAGGTACTAAGTAAGCCATCTTTTTTAAGCCAAAATCCAATTAGAACTGATAAAACTTTTCAGAGGCTTCCATTGTTTTTGGAATAAAGTCCAGGAACTTTAACAAGGCCAGTAAAGATGATTTGTCTGAGCCTTAAAAACAATTACAACAAAGACTATCATTCCTTGAACATTTGCCATGTGTTGGACATTATGCTGTTCATTTACTGTGTCACTTTGTCCTCTCAGAAACCTTATAGGGACCACTAATATTTCCATTTTACGATAGAGGAAACTGAGAAACAGGTTACACAGTTTGCCCAAGTCACACAGCACACAAGCAAATAATCAGTATAACCAAGGCTTGAAGCTGGAGCCTGACTTCAGAGCCTGGGCTGTGAATGACCCCACTGTGCTAACTGGTTATGTGCCTTCTGAAACTTTTTTGAATTTAACAAGCTGCTTCTGTCACAGTGTCATTGCACATTACTGTTTCTTCTGCCTGAAGGATTCTGAGCCCTCCCCATCATCCCCTTAAGCATGTCAATTAATTGAATCTTGAAGGATATAATTGATTTAATCATAATTAATTAAATGATCATTAAAACTAGAAACAGGCAAAGCATGTAACAGTTTGTCCACAATGGTGTATGGAACTCTTCTCCTTGATAGAGCTTCTGTGTTGTTCTGGTCCCATGTTCCCTCCTTGCCTTTAATGGAAGTAGGAAGAATTTGAACCCTTGTCTTCAGTACTTTGGAAACTGGCTGGTGGACTTCTTACCAACTCTAATGACCAAATCTAATCTAATGACCACAAAACCCATAACTCAGCTAATCTTCATTTTGATTCTCAGAACATGTGAATTTCTAATTCCAGATCTGTGTTCTCGTTGATCTGGAGCCCAGGAACATTCTTTTCACTCTACATATTCAAGTCTTGTAGTTGAAATTCCATCTCCTCAATAAAGTCTATCCATACTGATTTCCTCTTTTGAAAGCGTTTCATTCTCTTTCCTCTATAACTCACTTTAAAATTTGCCTACATACTGCCTTTCATTATTATTCAAGGGTTCTTGTGTATCTTTTTATCTCTGCTAGATTGTAAGCTCCTGCTGAGGACTTAGCACAATACCCAGTATTCTATAAACACCTGTCGGATAAATGTTGTAATAGTCTACTTTGACCTTATACACCTTATTTACTCAGTGCAGCCAACAGGAGAACACTGCCAGGTGAAGTAGTCTGAAGGTACTTCTTTGTTCAGATTTTGAAAGAAGTTTGCTGTTGGACTACTCTTTGAGAGATAAACATGAATGAGGAAATGCTAACTGAATCAAGGGAGAAAATTGGCTTCCTCTAGTGTATTGAGCAGTTTTTGAGTACTTACTGGTAGTTGCCACCCCACAGTTACATTCTTTCTTCCAACTCCCACGCCCCTAAAATAACCCATTTGGGAGTAAAATGATAGCTAAAAAATTTAATCTGAGTAATTTTTATATAGCAGTTAGTGCGCACCTCTGAAGGATATTATTTTCTTAATCTAGCAGGGTGAAGTATGTAATGGCAAATGAATTTGCTGAAAAGAGCCTAGAGAGTTATTTATAAATATAAGGCTTTGAGTGTGAAATTTTCCTTTGGAATTATGTGTGTGATTAATGAAAGTATTCAAGATTCCTGTATTCTTCAGAACTATTTCTCATGTTTGTCCATTTATTCTCCCACAGAAAAAGGTGCAAAATCTTAGGGTGGTCACCTTGTCGGACACTTTGGGCACTATTCAAACAATTAGACCAGCAGTCAGCAGATTACTGCCTGGTAATTAAATTATTCCTCCAGTACTCTTGCCTGGAAAATCCCATGGGCGGAGGAGCCTGGTAGGCTGCAGTCCATGGGGTCGCTAAGAGTTGGATACAACTGAGCGACTTGACTTTCACTTTTCACTTTCATGCATTGGAGAAGGAAATGGCAACCCACTCCAGTGTTCTTGCCTGGAGAATCCCAGGGACGGGGGAGCCTGGTGGGCTGCGGTCTATGGGATTGCACAGAGTCGGACACGACTGAAGCGATTTAGCAGCAGCAATTAAATTATTCAGGGCCTTTGTTTTCAAATTTCTGCTCCTTGATATTCTGTATCTTTCGAGGCCAAGCATATGCCTGAGCATTATTGATTCATTTCCTGTCTTTCCCTTTCAGTGGAAATGTATTAGGATGCTGGCTCTGGTGACTGAAACGGGGCTTTGTTTTAGCCAAAATACCTTTAGACACGTGATTACTCAGACACCCTAAGTGACAATTTTTGCAGCCTTTGGTTATCTTAACAGCATAAAGGTAATGTTTGAAAAATTGTTCATTTTCTTTTTATTATAGGTTTAAATAAATTGTGAAGGTTTTCCTTACTTTATAATGCCAGAATTTAAATTTTCATTCTTTGGGTTTTAAAATTATTAACTAGGGTCCCAGGTGCAGTAGTGCTTAAATGTGTCCTTAACCTCTCCAGTGTCTTCCATCAGGGCTTTACTTTTGACCTTGAGCAGCCTAAAGTCTCTTCGCCTCCAAATCTGTCCCTCTTCTAAGACATCTTCCATGTTGCTGTCAGAATGATCTTTCTAAAATGCAGATCCGATCCTTGTCAGTTTTCTGCTTAAAATAGTTCTGTTCTTCCCCATTGCCTTCAGTGTGTAAAATCAAGAGTTCATATAGAATTGATATAATGATTTAGCCCCCTGTCTGCCTTTGCAGTCGCAGCTCATCATGTGTTTTATGAGCTTAATTAACTGGACATAATCTGTTATGCAGATGTGTAGGCAAATGTTGCTTTCATGTACCTGAGGATGGTAGATATCAGTGTAGAAAGATATTAAACCAGTATACAGTTCAGAAAAGGTATGCAAATGTTAAGTTCAGACAGATAAAGTTAGCCTGTCCTTGGATATAAAACTTAGGATATTTTCTTTTGGATTTTTATTTGATTCATGTAACATAGTTACCTTATCTAATTGGATTACTTGTACATTTTTCTAGTTAACTTTTAGGAACTACTAACTGCATGAAAGAGCATGATTCATAATTCAAAAAGTTCCTGTTTGTCTCCCATCACCTTTTTAAAATTTGGTCAGACATTAAAAGAAAAATCCCAAGTGAGGTCTGTGTGCTAATCCTAGGTCTAACTTGTAATATAAACATCATGGAGCAAGCCATGTAACATTCAGAACCTCGGCATCATTCAGAAATGAGGGGATTGTGCGTGTTTACCGAGTGCTGTTTGCTCAATACTGTAAGTTGTCCGGGGAATTGAAAAAGAAAAAAGAAATAAGTGACTTGACCACTGCAGTAGAGTGAACAGTCATTTTTCTGGGTCTAAAAAGCTGATGTCTGTAAATCTTAAGAAACAGTTTTCAGAGCATTTAATGAATGAAATGGATTTGTCAGAGATGATTAAGTAAATTGCTTTTAAGCTTCGTATATTTGGAAATACAAGTGTAACAGGCCTTAATTGAATAGACAAGTTTCTGAAAAGCAGTCCAGTTTTCCTGTTAACTTCTATATTAATTTCAGCTATCTCCTGCTGATTATTGGCAGCTTGCCTTTAGTTATGGCTCAACACTGACCTTCTGTGTTGTGAGCAGTGAGCTTCGCTCATGCCTGGCAGCTGTGGCCGCAGCTCGGCTACGGTGCAGGGAGAGACAAGCATCGGCTATCCTGATCTTGGCCAGAACCATACCCAGCCTATTCCTGTTAATGTGAGGCTTTTGGCAGTCTGTGTTCTCTGTTTCTTTAAGCATAAATTTCTTTTAAGTGGGAATCGTTTTCAAGAATTTCAATAAGATTGAATTAATTCAGAGAAAGCTGTTTGTAAAAGGGGAGAACCAGAGAGAGATTTGGTGACTTCCCTCGTAGCTCAGATGGTAAAGAATCTGCCTGCAGTGCAGAAGACCCGGGTTCAATCCCTGGGTCGGAATGATCCCCTGGGGTAGGAAATGGCAACCCACTCCAGTAACCTTGCCTGGAAAATCCCATGGTCAGTGGTGGGCTGCAGTCCATGGGGTCGCAGAGTCGGGCACGACTTGAGTGACTAACACTTAACACTAGAAGTAGATTTATTTGCTGATTAGGTGGAAAGAGAGAGAGATTTCCTACTTAGGATAAATGGGAAACCGCATTCCACATAGAGAATGATATTCCCTTCCCCTTTGGGAGAACATCTTTCTGCTTTCAGAAAGAGGTCGCTGAAAGAGACCACTGAGACCTTGTATTTCTGAAAATGCCTACATTTTATCCTCTTATATGAATAGTCTAACTGCTGTTGCTCCATTGTCCACTTCTGAAAATTTATTTTTTATTTCTGTCAGAGCAATATATTGTTTAGAGAGCCTGTTGTATATCAGATGTAGTTCTGAGTGCTCAGAACACATCAGTGAACATATAGTCCTTGCCCTCTTGAACCTTATATTTTACTGAGAGTGTTTCAGGTTGGGAGGACTGAAAGAAAATGTACTATGTCAGTGTTTCAGAGAAGGTAAGGAGCATAGGCTTAGGGTTAGAGATTTGTTCTTTTATGAAAGGTGGTCCGGGAAACCCTCTCTGACACATATTTGAGCAGAAACCTGAAGAAAGAGTATATAGTAAATTGTTTGAAACCATACATGCCTGGCTCAGCTGGTAAAGAACCCACCTACAATGTGGGAGAACTGGGCTTGATCCCTGGGTTGGGAAGATCCCCTGGAGAAGCAATCAGTTCCTCATTCCAGGATTCTGGCGTGGAGAATTCCATGGACTGTGTATATTCCATAGGGTCGCATGAGTTGGACACAGCTGAGTGACTTTCACTTTACTTGCCTTGAGATTTTGCATGTCTGCCATAATTTTTAATAGTTTGTCTTGGAATAGAATTAAATCCTTTCCCTTCAGAGTAATGATGGCATGGTTCCATTATCTTGTAGTTTCCAGGATTGCTTTTGAAAAACTTTGAGTGATCCAATTCCTGATACTTTGTTGAGAATTATTGTTTTCTGTCTGTGAGCTTGTAAGACTTCTCTTGACCCCTAGTCTTCTGAAATTTCACATTGATGCGCCCTAGTGTAAGTCTGTTTTACTTCATGAGTTAGTTGCTCAGTCATGCCTGACTCTTTGCGATCTCATAGATTGTAGCCCACCAGGCTCCTCTGTCCATGGAATTCTCCAGGCAAGAGTACTGGAGTGGGTTGCCATTCCCTTCTCTAGGGGACTTACTGACCCAGGAATCAAACCTGAGTCTCCTGCATTGCAGGCAGATTCTTTACTGCCTGAGCCACAAGGGAAGCCCACTTCTTAGTATTGGGCTATTGGTGGGCCCNGCCCACCAGGCTCCTCTGTCCATGGAATTCTCCAGGCAAGAGTACTGGAGTGGGTTGCCATTCCCTTCTCTAGGGGACTTACTGACCCAGGAATCAAACCTGAGTCTCCTGCATTGCAGGCAGATTCTTTACTGCCTGAGCCACAAGGGAAGCCCACTTCTTAGTATTGGGCTATTGGTGGGCCCTTTTAACCTGGAAACTCATATGCTTTGGGTTCTAGGAAATTGCTCTGAATTACTTAGTTGATAATTTTCTTCCCTGATTTTCTCTCTCACAAATGCCTGTTATTCAGATATTAATCCTTCTGAACAGGCCCTTGGCTTTTCTTTTTTATTCTCCTAATAACAATGTTTTTGTCTTTTTTGCTCTGCATTCTGGGAGATTTTACACGTTTTCTTCCAGCTCTTCTTTTGCTGTCATATTTTTAATGTCTTTATGTTTATTTCTTTCCCTGATTGTTTTTTAAAAAGAATACCTATTTCTTATTTGATGATTTTGCAATGTCTCAGATCTCTGATGGCAACAATAATTTTAGTATATTGTCTTCTTTTTTCCTTTAAGTTGACTTTCTTCTGTTGGTTTATAAGTTTTGGTCTATATATTTGATGTTAGGAAACTTTTTTTCTAGATGATTACTGGCCATATTTAGTTGTCAATTCCTGACAAGAACAAGGAACTAAGAGGCTTACTGGAAACTAAGCCAGTGGATGGGGTTTGTCAGTTATGTGTTTTTCTCCAGTCTCTGTATGTGTCGTTTATTGGACATACCCGATGTTTATATCTTCACTCTTGAGTTGACAGAGTCCCATGAGAAGATTCTTCCAGTCTTTTACCCACAAAGTAAAAACCTGGTTACCTCATGGGTAAGGAAGTCTAAGGCGTGTCAGTATCCAGTGGTCATCTGTTTATTTAGTACTCCGGAAATCCCATGGACAGAGGAGCCTGGCAGGCTACAGTATAGCCCAAGGGATCTTAAGAGTTAGCCATGACTTAGTGACTAAAAGACCACCACATTTTCAGTGTGGCATCCCTGTCCTCAGCTATGCCTAGGATCCTTACAGTTAGGAGCTCTCTGTTTTAGTCTTTTAAGAGACTAAGCCTCTAGATTTCTACTGGAATAGAGAGTGAGAAGATTTGGGGATTGAACTGCTTCTTAAAACATCTTCAACTGATCATCTTTGTTTCAGCTTCACTCACACAAACTTTCAGAGTTCCTTGTCCTATCAGTTCCAGAATTTGAGGGGAATTCTTATGGGTTAGTTATATTCATTCAAGGTGTTTTCCATTGCTGAGGCTTCAGGTGTCTCCAGTAAGTTGAGGTTTATAATTCAACAGTTAGACTTTTTGTTTCCAAGTTCTATTAAAATAATGGGTTCTTTTTCCCATTTCCTATTCTTTTTTCTTAGATGTGATTTATTGCCTTATGTCTGGAAAGATTTTAAACCTATATACTTTCCTCTCAATGTTACTTTTTTTCTCATCACTATGTTTTCCTTTAAATACTTGAGCAAATTTAAATAACCCTTTTATTGTTACTGTTTGATAATTCCGTCATTTATATCATTTCTGGGTCTGTTTTCTATCACGTTTTTCTCTTGGCTATAGGTTACATTTTCCTGCTTTTTGTTATGTCTAATGCTTTTTTTTTTTCTTCTGTTGGATGCTAGACATTGTGAACTTTACATTGTCTATTTTCTGAATTTTGTTGTCTTTTTTAAAAACGTGTTGAGATTTGGTAGAGAATTATGTTAGTCAAGGCTGTGGTCTTCCCAGTGGTCATGTATGGTTGTGAGAGCTGGACCATAAAGAAGGCAGAATGCCAAAGAATTGATGCCTTTGCACTGTGGTGTTGGAGAAGACTCCTGAAAGTCCCTTGGACAGCAAGGAGATCCAACCAGTTGATCTTAAGGGAAATCAACCCTGAATACTCATTGAAAGGACTGATAATGAAGTAGAAGCTCCAGTATTTTAGTTACATGTTGGATCATCAAAAAAGCAAGAGAGTTCCAGAAAAACATCTACTGCTTTATTGACTATCCCAAAGCCTTTGTGTGGATCACAACAAACCGTGGAAAATTCTTAAAGAGATGGGAATACCGGACCACCTTACCTGCCTCCTGAGAAATTTGTATGCAGGTCAGGAAGCAACAGTTAGAACTGGACATGGAACAACAGACTGGTTCCAAATTGGGAAAGGAGTACATCAAGGCTGTATATTATCACCCTGCTTATTTAACTTATTTGCAGAGTACATCATGCGAAATGCCAGACTGGATGAAGCACAAGCTGGAATTAAGATTGCTGGGAGAAATATCAGTAACCTCAGATATGCAGATGACACCACCCTTATGGCAGAAAGCGAAGAAGAACTAAAGAACCTCTTGATGAAAGTGAAAAAGGAGAGTGAAAAAGTTGGCTTCAGACTCAGCATTCAGAAAACTAAGATCATGGCATCCGGTCCCATCACCTCATGGCAAATAGATCAGGAAGCAATGGAAACAGTGACAGACTTTATTTTGGGGGGCTCCAAAATCACTGCAGATGGTGACTGCAGCCATGAAATTAAAAGACACTTGCTCCTTGGAAGAAAAATTATGACCAACCTAGACAGCATATTCAAAAGCAGAGATATTACTTTGCCAACAAAGATCCGTCTAGTCAAAGCTATGGTTTTTCCAGTAGTCATATATGGATGTGAGAGTTGAACTATAAAGAAAGCTGAGGGCCAAAGAATTGATGCTTTTGAACTATGGTGTTGGAGAAGGCCCTTGAGAGTCCCTTGGACTGCAAGGAGATTCAACCAGTCCATCCTAAAGGAGATCAGTCCTGAGCGTTCATTGGAAGGACTGATGCTGAAGCTGATGTGAAAGACTGATGGCCACCTGATGTGAAGATCTGACTCATTTGAAAAGACCCTTTGAAAGATTGAAGGTGGGAGAAGGGGATGACAGAGGATGAGGAAGATTCAACCAGTCCATCCTAAAGGAGATCAGTCCTGAGCGTTCATTGGAAGGACTGATGCTGAAGCTGATGTGAAAGACTGATGGCCACCTGATGTGAAGATCTGACTCATTTGAAAAGACCCTTTGAAAGATTGAAGGTGGGAGAAGGGGATGACAGAGGATGAGGTGGTTGGATGGCATCACCGACTGAATGGACATGAGTTTGAGTAAACTCTGGGAGTTGGTGATGGACAGGGAGGCCTGGCAGGCTGCAGTCCATGGTCGCAAAGAGTCAGACAAGACTGAGCAACTGAACTGAACTGATGCAAACAGTCGACTCATTGGAAAAGTCCCCGAGGCTCGGAAAGATTGAGGGCAGAAGAAGAAGAGGGCGTCAGAGGATGGCTGGATGGCGTTGCTGATACAATGGACATGAACTTGGGCAAACTTTAGGATATGGTGAGGGACAGGGAGGCCTGGCATGTTGCAGTCCATTGGGTCACAGAGAGTCAGACCCAGCTGGGTGGCTGGACAACTACGTTAGTTACAGTTCTCTTGGCTCTTTCCAAGTTTTGTTAGAGTGGGTTTTAGAATATAACCTTTTTGCCAGAGACAGTTTAGCCTAACGACTAAGGTCCCTAGTTGAATGCCTTGAATGATCAGTGAGAACTCTCCACTTTGGCTATTGGGAATTTGAATGATTCTCAGCCCTATGTGACTCTGGGAACTATTTAGCTCACAGTACCCCAGTCATTCCTTGCCCAGCCTTGTAGAATTTCATCCTGTACACACATATCTTAGAATTTAACAAGGACTTAATAGCAGATTTGTGAGCATTTTTTCTTTTTTCTTCTGCATCACTCCCTTCTCTCGAGAACTGAATCCTGCATCTTCCAGAAACCTGAGACTTCTTGAATTCTTATTTCTGTCTCCTCTACTCTGCAAGACATCCATGCTCTGCTTGGAATGTCTGCCCCTGCTGTGAAGTTCAGTGTGTACCTCCACACAGAAAGTTAGGAGATGGTTGGCCTTAGCTCGTTTGTTTCCCCTCTTAGGAATCATAGGCTTATGTTGCCTGTAGTCCTGTGTCTGAACACAGTTGTTTTATATGTTTTGACCAATTTTCTACTTGTTATAAATAAAGGGTACATCTGGTCCCTGTTATTTTTTTATGGCTAGAAGCAAAAGTAAATGTATTTATTTTTAAATTCTATTCCGATTATATTTTTAACTCTTTCTTTAGGTGTGTTCATTGAGCTTGTTTTATATCTTAAATGGGATTTAAATTCCTCATGCATTTGCTCAATCTTCGATTGCATATGTATTTTTATCACTGAAATTCCTTGTTAGATTCTTTTCTGCCTCTGTTTACACAGCTTGCTTGAGAAAAGGGCTAAAATCTGCCGTTGGGAGTTTTCACTCAATTTTCTGTGAGAGTTAAGAGTGGATAGAATATTTCTGGACTAAATATCCTTGTGGCTGATCTACTGGGAATGAACACTTCATTTTCTTTCTAAGTATCACCATTCTCCCAGGACACTGCCCTGTCTCTTTAAGATCTTATACAGATTACTCCCTTGTGGGGTCATATACCCTCTGTCACTGCCAGGGGAATACAGAGGAATACAATGCACAGGAATACAGGCTGTTGTATTCCCACTGAAGTATTCCAACTCATAATGCTGTTGATGATCCCTTGGCCTCTTCTATTCCTATATTCCACCTTTGGGCATGGCACACTGATAATTCTGTGGCTGTTTGTGTCTCTGTTACCTTTGACCATCCATATTGATCTTACCCTTGATTTTTCTTTTTAATTTGATTTAGTCTGTTGTCAATCACAGAATATTTCCAGTTTCTAACTCTTCAATTAACCACTGATTAATTTTTTTTCATTTCCAGAATTTGATGTAGGAAGGGGTAACTGGCCACTTCTCAGTTTGCCATCCTGAAGCCAGTAGAATAATCTCTTTTGGTCCTGTGTTCAATAATTTTTAATAGATTTGCTTTTCATTAAATATCAGGATTTTAAAACATAAATATGTCAGTTCACTATTAGCAAAATAAGCAATAAGTATTATAACATTTTTTCTTTTCTTCTTTGTCCTATTTTGGACCATTATTTGGCTGTCGATTAAGAAATAATTAGGCTTCCCTGATAGCTCAGTTGGTAAAGAATCTGCCTGCAGTGCAGGAAATCCCAGTTCGATTCCTAGGTCAGGAAGATCCGCTGGAGAAGGGATAGGCTACCCATTCCAGGATTCTTGGACTTCCCTTGTTGTGCAGCTGGTAAAGAATTTGCCTGCAGCGTGGGAGATCTGGGTTCTATCCGTGGTTTGGGAAGATCCCCTGGAGAAGGGAAAGGCTACCCAACTCTAGTATTCTGGCCTGGACAATTCCATGGACTGTATAGTCCATGGAGTCACAAAGAGTAGGACTCAGCCGAGTGACTTTCACTTAAGAAATAATTATCAGATGTCTTACCTAGATATTTGAGGGAGAGGGTAGTGCCTAAAGAGAGAATTAAAGATACAGCTATGCAAGAATATGGTATGTGATATGTGCTGTTCGTAAGTACAAGAAAAGTTCTGTAGAAAGTCAGGGCAAAGCAGTCATAACAAGCAAGGATAGTATTATAATATTTGCAGCATGAGGAGTTAAACTCGGTAACCATATATTAGGTTGGTGCAAACATAATTGCAGTTTCAGATTGTGAATTTTAAATCATTATAACTAGGTTCCAAACACATTTTTATTAATCAAAATAGAAACCATTACAATCAACACATTTTTACCAATGAGAAATAAGTTTGTTTATTCCTGTAGCATAAAAATATGTGCCTCGGGCTTCAATAAACTCTGGAAAGTATTTTTTACCTCCTGCTGGTTGTGAAAGCATTTTCCACCTCCTGCTGGCTGTGGAAGCATTTTTTCTTGCAAAAAGTTGTCAAGATACTTGAAGAAGTAAGCAGTAGTCTGTTGGTGAGGGGTCAGGTAAATACGGAGGATGAGGCAAATCTTCACAGCCCAGTTTGTTCAACTTTTGAAGCATTGGTCGTGAGATCGGGCATTGTGCAGAAGGATTAGGCCCTTTCTGTTGACCAGTACTGGAGAAGGCAATGGCACCCCACTCCAGTACTCTTGCCTGGAAAATCCCATGGACGGAGGAGTCTGGTAGGCTGCAGTCCATGGGGTCGCTTAGAGTCGGACAGGATTGAGCGACTTCACTTTCACTTTTCACTTTCATGCATTGGAGAAGGAAATGGCAACCCACTCTAACCTGTCCCAGGGACAGGGGAGCCTGGTGGGCTGCCATCTTTGGGGTCGCACAGAGTCGGACATGACTGAAGCGACTTAGCAGCAGCAGCAGCAGCAGTTAATGCCAGCTGCAGGCCTTGCAATTTTTGATGCATCTCATCCATTTGCTGAGCATACTTCCCAGATGTAATGCTTTCTCCAGAATTCAGAAAGTTGTAGTGGATCAGCTGTGCGACAGATCACCAAACAGTGACCATGACCTTTTTTTGTGTGCAAGTTTAGCTTTGGGAAGTGCTTTAAAGCAGCTTCTTCTTGGTCCAACAACTGAGCTGGTTGTCTCTGATTGTTGTATAAAATCCACTTCTCATCACGAATCACAATCCGATTGAGAAATAGTTCTTTGTTGTTTCATAGAACTAGTAAAGCAAGAAAGTGTTAGTCACTCAGTCATGTCCAACTCTTTGTGACCCCATGGACTGTAGCCCGCCCAGCTCCTCTCTCCATAGGATTCTCCAGGCCAGAATACTGGCGTGGGTTGCCCTTCCCTTCTCCAGGGAATTTTCCTGACCCAGGGATCAAATCCTGGTCTGCGTTGCAGTCAGATTCTTTACCATCTGAGCCACCAGTTGACACTTCAAAATGATGATATTTTTAATTTTTGCCCAACTCACGGGACACCTGCTTATTGAGCTTTTACACCTTTCCAGTTTGCGTCAGATGCCAAACAACTGTAGAATGGTTGACTTTGAGTTTTTTGGCAACTTCTTGTGTAGTTGTAAGAGGATCAGCTTCAATGATCCTATCAATTGGTCATTGTCAACTTCCAATGGCTGGCCCCTGCACTCTTCATCTTCAAGCCTCTCGTCTCCTTTGGAAAACTTCTTGAACCACCACTGTACTGTATATTTATTAGCAGTTCCTGGGCCAAATGCATTGCTGATGTTGCAAGTTGTCTCTGTTGCTTTTATGACCCATTTTGAACTTGAATAAGAAAATCTCTCAAATTTGCTTTTTGCCTAAACATTTCCCTAGTCTAAAATAAATATAAAATATACAGCAAGTAATGTCATTAGCAAAAAAGGAAAATAAAGTGAGAAACGTGTGTTAAAATAATGTATAACACAACCATGTTTACTTAAGAATATATTCCAATATCAAGTGGCAAAGTTCAATAATGCAACACCGGAATTACTTTTGCACCAACCTACTGGTAATTTGGGAAGGGTTTACCAGTGACTGACCTCTTGGCCCTCTTGACCTCTGGACTTCCCAGGTGGGACTAGTAGTAAAGAACCTGCCTGCCAGTGCAGAAGACCTAAGAGATGCAGATTCGATCCCTGGGTCGGGAAGATCTGCTAGAGGAGGGCGTGGCAACCCACTCCAGTATTCTTCCCTGGAGAATCCCATGGACAGAGGAGCCTGGTAGGCCACAGTCCATAAGTTGCACAGAGTCGGACACGACTAAAGCAACTTAATATGCACGCACATATGACCTCATGGCCAAATATACTTGCTTCTTTTTAGTCCTCATTCTTTGTCTTCACTGCAGCAGTTTGACGCTTAGCAAGCACTCTCCTTTTCTTGGAAATTCTTTTCTGGGACAGGTTTCTTTTCCTGCTCAAGACCTGTCTACCTGTCTCGTTTTCCTATTCCCTAAGAGGAGGGCTTCTGTACATTCTCTCACTGTGAACTCCTCTCTTCTGAAGCC
The DNA here is from genome assembly GCA_006410675.1 of Oreotragus oreotragus. Lineage (NCBI taxonomy): Eukaryota > Metazoa > Chordata > Mammalia > Artiodactyla > Bovidae > Oreotragus > Oreotragus oreotragus. The sequence goes on along the minus strand of SJYX01001623.1, from coordinate 161,047 downwards.
TTCAGTGCCTCCAAGATGATTCTCAGATTTTAGATCTGAGCCTTTTCATTAGCCTGACCTCCAGATCCTTGCTTTCTACCTTGATATCTGGAGAATAAATTTAAAAACTGAGCATATTACCTCCTCTTCTAAATAAGCTCTTCCTGTGTCCAAAATTCTGTCATCAGTTTGACCATCTTATCACCCTCTATATCTTTGACTCACACTTCTATGTGTCATTATCTACTTGGTTGCTGAGTCTTACAGATTTTTTCTTTAAAGTATTTCTCGTTTCTGCTCTTTAGTGTGTATTTCTGTTGCCTTAACCCTCATTTCGTCTCTCATTAACTCGCCTCCAGCTTACGATTAGCATCCCAAGTGCTTTCTCGATCTAGTATTTCCCTTTCCAATCTGTCCTGTACACAGTTAATTGCCAGTTTAATCTAAAACTAATTCATTCACATATGGTTTTATCTGTTGTAAAATACCATTACAGTTTATGTATCTTTCTTCTACTCCACTCTGATTTTCTTGAGGGCAGGATCAGTATCTATTCATTTTCTGTGTCCTCAGCACCTGGTAAAGTGTCTGAAGCATAGCAGGCCCTCAGTAGGTGAATGAATGGGGTAGGGCTTATTTTGGTTTTAAGGTATATTCCATTTTTAAAGTATAGAGTATTCAGGCTGTCATTACAAACGTATGGATAGGTTTTATTTTTCAATAGCAACTTTTTGATAATAGGCTAATCTTGAATATTGATTTTACTGATTCATGAAAAGTAGGCAGTACCTTGAGAAACAAAACAGGAAAATAAAATAGGAAAAAAACCCATCAATTAGCATTTTAGTGAGACAGAGTATTTAACATCTGCCAATCTCAAACAAATGTAAAATCTTGTTTTCCCAAAAGGAGCTGAGACAAAAGGAGGCCTTTTCCGTGACATATTAGCCACTTGGCATGTGTCTCACTTTTTAGGTGACTGCTCTCAGGAGTTCTGCTCTTGAGAGTAGCGTTATTGTCATTGATTTTGGAAAATTCAGGTTTTTGCTGTGAGAAAAGTTCTGCTACACATTCACTTGTTTATTTCCACACATATATTCTAAATGGACAGTATGTCTTATGCTGCAAAAAACGAAGGAATCCACAGAAAAGGAAAACTAAAAGACTCATAAACTGTCATAGGAAGGTTTTGCTTCTCCATGGTTTAAGGAATTTGATTTACAAATCTAATACTACTTTCTTGACTAACACACTGAAAAGCTTTCTGGACCTCTGTTATTTATTTTAATGAGAAGAGATTGTTACAGAAAACCATAAAACCCATTTCCATTTTTTTGTTCCCACCCAGTCTTCCTTTACATGTTTTCCTTTTTTTAAAATTGAGGTATATTAGGAATTACCTGGAGGTCCAGTGGTTAGGACTTGGTGCTTCCACTGCCAGGGCCTGAATTTGATCCCTGGTCCAGAAACTGAGATCCCATAAGCCATGCGGTGCAGCCAAAAAAAAAAAAAAAAATGAAGTATAATTTATGCACAATAAAATGCACAAATCTTTAAGTTTATAGCTTGATGAATTTCCTACTTCTGGTTTGCCTTAGGTAGACCTCTCCCCAGACAGGATATAGAATATTCCATCACCCTAGAAAGCTCTCTCGTGTTCCTTCCCCACAGTCAGTAGCCCCACAGTGTAAGCATTAGCTTGATCTCTGTCACCATAGATTAGTTTTACCTGTTTTTAATTTCAGATAAATAAAATAATACTCTTTTATGTCTACTTCTTCTACTGAAGCTATGTCTGTGAGATTCATTCATGTTATTATGTATGTCAGTAGTTCATTCTTTTAAATGTACCTTTTTCACCAGAATAATACATTTATTGAAGAAATTTTGGAAAAATGTGAAACGTAAGGGTGGGGTGGGGGCAAAGAGAGAAAAAGACCTTTCAGTGTTCCAAGACAAATAATCCTAAGCTTTGGTTTGTTTCCTTCAACTTTTATTCTCTGTATATACCCATAGTTTTTAATAGTTAGAATCATGTTATTTAAGTTATTATGTATCCATGTTTTATTGTATCAGTTCAGTCGCTCAGTCGTGTCTGACTCTTTGTGACCTCATGAATCGCAGCATGCCAGGCCTCCCTGGCCATCACCAACTCCCGGAGTTCACTCAGACTCATGTCCATCAAGTCCGTGATGCCATCCAGCCATCTCATCCTCGGTCGTCCCCTTCTCCTCCTGCCCCCAATCCCTCCCAGCATCAGAGTCTTTTCCATTGAGTCAACTCTTCACATGAGGTGGCCAAAGTACTGGAGTTTCAGCTTTAGCATCATTTCTTCCAAAGAAATCCCAGGGCTGATCTCCTTCAGAATGGACTGGTTGGATCTCCTTGCAGTCCAAGGGACTCTCAAGAGTCTTCTCCAACACCACAGTTCAAAAGCATCAGTTCTTTGGCGCTCAGCCTTCTTCACAGTCCAACACTCACATCCATACATGACCACAGGAAAAACCTTAGCCTTGACTAGACGGACCTTAGTCAGCAAAGTATTGTATAGCATATAATTATTTTATTGTATAACATATAAGTTGCTGAGCAAGGCCAGTTTTCCTTCTGTTTAGTCCCAGCTGAAATCGCTAATGGGCTAGAATTTTCACGTATTCATTTAGTAATGCACATATTTGTTCAGCCCCTGTTGTGTGTCGAGAGCCAATCTAGTCACTGTTCTAGGTACTAGGAGTAGAGGAGTACACAAGACAGACCAAGTCCCTGCTCTCCTGGAGTTTACAGTCTACACTGGGGGAAGACGAATATTAGACAAATAAAAGTAAACAAATTTTCAGGCAGCAGTAAGTGCTATGAAGGTAATACATGGATATGAAGCTACATGACATCATGCTCTTGGTAGTGTGTAAATTATTAAGTAAAAACTACTCTGTGACCCAGAATTTTCTTCTGTGGGGAGGGTCTCTTTTTTAATTGACATATAGTTGATTTGCAATATTGTGTTAGTTTCAGGTGTACAGCATAGTAGTTCAGAATTTTTGCAGATTATAGATTATTACAAGATAATGGATATAATTCTCTGTGCTGTATAATATATTGTTGCTTACCCATTTAACGTGTAATAGTTTGTATCTGTTAAGTCCTATATTCCTAACTTGTCCCTCACCCCTTTGCTCTCCTCTTGGATAATTGCAAGTTCATTTTCTATATCTGTGAATCTGTTTCTGTTTGCATACAGACTCATGTGTGTGTTGGGTTTTTTTCTAACATTTCATGTATAAGTGATATTTATCTTTATCTAACTTACTTCACTAAATATTCTCTTGGACTCTCCACGTTGTTGCAGATGGCAGTATTTTGCTCTTTTATGGCTGAGTAATATTCCATTTTAATCTATATTTGTGTGTGTGTGTGTGTGCCCCATCTTCTTAACCCAATCATTTGCTGATGGGTACTTGGGTCGCTTTAATGTCTTGGCATTGTAAACAGTGCTACTTTGAGCATCCAGGCAGAAATTTTATTGTTTCATGTACATATCAACCAGAATGCACCTAAAAGAATGTTCATACCAGTCCTACCTTAATAGTCCCAAACTGGAATCACCCAAAAGTCCACTAGCTGTAGGACAGATAAATACATTGTAATATATTCATACAACAGAATAGTATATAGCAGTAAAAACCAATGTGCTCTACTATAAATGATTCTTAAAAACATATTGTTGTGGGAAAGAAAACAGACACAGAAGAATACATTCTTTGTATTTACATAAAATCCCCAAATATGTAGAAACTAAACTATATTGAGGATACATACTGAAATAGTAAAAGAGGTTTGTTTGTTTGTTTTTTTTAAAGAAGTGATTACTGTAAAAGTCAGGATCACCTCTGAGGAGAGGGAGGAAGTTGTGATTAGGAAGAGAAAAGTGGGGGGAGGTGCTTCTGATGTGCTGGAAGTGTTCTATTGCTTGACCTTAGTGTTGCTTATGTGAAAGTGAATGTGAAGTTGCTCAGTCATGTCTGACTCTTTGTGACCCCATGGACTGTAGCCCCACCAGGCTGCTCCAGCCATGGGATTCTCCAGGCAAGAGTACTGGAGTGGGTTGCCATTTCCTTCTCCAGGGGATCTTCCTGACCCAGGGATTGAACCCAGGTCTCCCACATTGCAGGCAGATGCTTTACCGTCTGAGCCACCAGGGAAGCCCTGGAGCTTATGTAGGTATTGATAATTCATTAAACTACATGTTTTAAGCACTTTGCCATTTGTATTTAGGATTTCAAACAAAGCAATGGGATGATAGCATAACCACAGTGTGTGTGCTGTGCGTTTGTGTTACTTGACAGCTTTATTGAGGTATAATTGATGTACAGTAAAATGTACATTTAAACTATTCGATTGGAAAAGTCTGGGCATATGTATTAACCCATGAAACCATCATGAAACCATCACCACAGTCAAGATAAAGAATGGGTCCACCAGCCCCCAAAGTTTCCCCATATCCCTTTATAATCCTTCCCTCTCATCTGTTTCTCCTCCTAACCCTCTACCCCTAGGCAACCACTGATTTGCTTTCTGTCACTGTAGATGAACCTTTTAGAATTTGATATAAATGGAAACACACACACACTTTAATCACTCAGCATTATTTTGAGATTCATCCATATTGTTGCATGTGTCAGTAGTTCATTCCTTTTATTTATTTTTTTTAATTTTTATTTTTACTTTATTTTACTTTACAGTACTGTATTGGTTTTACTTCATTCCTTTTAATGCTGATCTGTAGTCCCTCGTCTGGATATACCACAATTTGTTTATCCATTCACCTGTTGATGGATACTTGGATTGTTTCCAGTTTCTTGCTATTGCAAATAAAATTGCTATAAATATCCATGTACAAATCTGTATATAGATATACACTTTTCTCTTGGTTAAATACCAGGGGATGGAATGACTAGATCATATGCTAGGAATATATTTAACTTTCTAAGAAATATACCTATGTACCCTCCTAATATCTTATGAAAATATTTTCAAATCAATAAATATATTAATACAAAATTATTGTAAGTCACTTTGTAATAATTCATCAGTTAAACATAATATAGTGTATTTAGCCATTTCTTTGTAGATGGACATTTATATTTTTTTCCCACTATCATAAAAAATGTTACCACAAATGTCCTGAAACTAAATCTTTGAATATATTCTAAATTGTTTGTTTAAGATAAAGGACTAGAATTGAAATTGCTTAGCCAGACATTCAAGCTTTTGTTACAGATTGCCTTCTAGACATGACAAATTAAATCTTCATCAGATTTTTAAATTCAAATACTAAATTTATGTCAGATGTAGTTAGTCAAAACTATATATTAGATACAGTTCATCAAAATATTCCTTTTTTGTAATGAAGTTCTTTTCTTTTACTTTCTTTAAGATTTATAGGTGAAAATAAGTCTAGAATCTTAAAAATGGTTTATTTGTTTCATATAGTTAATTAAATTTCTGTCTGACTCAAATGTGGCTATAAAACAATTACCCTTGGAATGAGTTAATCTGTAAAGTTAAGTGGTAAATTGTTAAGAGATTAAAAAAATAAATTGTAGAATAGTATATATGGTTGGAGAAGGAAATGGCAACCCACTCCAGTATTCTTGCCTGGAGAATCCCCCTAAACAGAGGAGCCTGGTGGGCTACAGTCCATGGGGTCTCAAACGTTGGACACGACTTAGTAAGTAAACCACCATATATAGTATACTTGGATTTGTGTGTTAGTTGCTCAATCATGTCCAACTCTTTGCGACTCCATGGACTATAGCCCACCAGGCTTCTCTGTCCATGGGACTCTCTAGGCAAGAATACTGGAGTGGGCTGCCATTTCCTTCTCCAATACTTGCATTTAGGTTTTCAAATATATACTACTTAACACTAGCTATTTAAAGTGGTTTATATTATTATATGTTTCATATTGATATGAAGCATATAAGAAATATATTTATACACAATACATTTATTTCATTATATATATGTATTTTCAAAACAGAGGGCAAAATTCAGATAATTTTATTTGAGCTGAAAAGTGTGAGATTATGGGATGCTTTCATTTGTACTTTGTGTGTTTCTGTGTTTAAAATTTTTTCACAATGAATATGTACAGCTTTCACTGTTGGGAAAAAATTAAGTATATTTTTGTTTGGAAAAGTATGAGACAGCTCTGCAGTTAAGCTCAGAAGACATTTTAGAATGTAGATCTTTTGGAGATGGTCCAACTGGATGAAGGCTATGACAAGTATATCCTATTGCTGGAATATATGTCTTGTTTATCAGTTATGGTCTCCCAGCCAGTGTTTGTATTCTTGAATTGTTAGTCAGCAAAATATATACTTTTTACTTTCTCTAAATTCTGCCAGACTACACATATTTTATAATTGATATGCTGTGTAGCTTGTCAGTTCCAGTGTTCTAGCGCCTATTATAATTCAGCACACTGCAGCTGGTTAGGGGAGTGTCGCATAGTTGGTTTTTTTTCCTGCGCATTTGTCTCTCCATCTGTGAGTACAGTATTTTGTTGATCCTTGCACATACTGCATGGATCTGTCTATACTCTTGACTTTGAATCTGTTAAACATATAGTACACACTTTAGCTGGTGACCACTCTGTTCTAAAATAATATAATCTTATTACAAGTATGTAGCACATTTTTGCCCTTGTGTCAGTTAGTGTCTACCAAGATAACCCCAGGTAACCAAGTGAAGGTATTTGAATACTCGATGTTTATAATTCTACAATGGCTAAGTCGTTTAACTAGATACTGAGGGTCCCATGTAATTATTTCTAACTCTGTGATGTATTTAATAAGGTATGTCATCTACTTGCGGCAGTAACACTTGTCTGCTGAGGTAACTTAACAAGGAATTCACATTCAATCATTCATGAGGATTAAGCAGTATAATATACGTGAGAGCGTTTTGTAAATGATAAGGACAGTGCAGATGTGGTTGACACTGACATCTGCTTTTGCTGTTGTGTGGGAGTCCCTGTGATGACACAGCTGGTGGGGGTGCTGGGTGTGTAGAAGGAAGATACTGCTGGTACTGTTCCGACATCACTTTTTCATAGCAGACAAGATCTTTTCTCCAGAATAGGTCTTTGATTTTTAAAACAATTTTCACTGTTCTAGGAGCACTCATGGCTCAGATGGTAAAGAATCTGCCTGCAAAGCAGGAGACTTGGGTTCAATCCCTGGATCAGGAAGATCCCTGGAGAAGGGAATGGCCACCCACTCCAGTATTCTTGCCTGGAGAATTCCATGGACAGAGAGGGGCCTGGCAGGTTACAGTCCATGGGATCACAAAGAATCAGACATGACTGAGCGTGTAACACTTTCACAGAAGCATTCATAAGTCTTTGCACATCCAAAAGTACAAAAAGGAAGTGAAGAGAGGCTGACAAATAACCATTTAGTGGTTTCCTAATAAACACATATTCAAGGTATATGCAAATACAGTCGTACCTTCTCAGCATTGACTATAAATAGTTAATTAGCCCCCAAAGCTTTATTGCTTGACTGTGATTCTGTAGATTCTTCCCTCATAAAACATTGAGTTAGTAGATGTATCACTTTATGTCAGTATGCTGACCAGTTAAAATATCGCCTGCAATGCAGGAGACACAGGAGTCACAGGTTTGATAGCTGGGTTGGGAAGATCCCCTGGAGAAGGAAATAGCAACCCGCTCCAGTATTCTTGCCTGGAAAAACCCATGGACAGAGGATCCTGGTGGAGCTACAGTCCATGGGGTCACAAACAGTCTCTTGGTCGTGTCTGACTAAAATATTGCTTAATATCCTTCATTTAGATATGTTTTAAATATTGTCTTTAGCAATTAATTTTCCTTTTCTTTGACTTTTCTAAGTAACTAAATTTCAACTCATGACTTAGTTCAACTATCTCTATTATGAGCTGAACAAGTAGAAAAAAATCTCTGATCTGTATAGAAATACATGACTTTACCAGTTGTTATATATTCTACTTGCTGTTCTTTAAGACTTTGTTCAAAGAATTTTGACCTCTGTATTGAAAGTCAATAAGAAAAAAACTCTTACGAAAATAGTATTCCCCTAAAAAGTAGAAAGTCTTCTTATTTATTTCTAAAATACTTCTTTGTACCTGTTGTAGAAATTATAATAATATAATACCCTAGTAGAGTTATAAAATCTTTGGAACAATTATTAGTTTAGGGAAAGTAAAGGCCTGGCATCAATATATAAAAATATTATAAACATTTACATGTTGAGCTCGTGTTAATCATTCTTAACCTCTTCTATTTTTTCTATTCAGACCACTGGTAATTCAAATAGTAAAATATACATTCTTTGAATTGATTATGTTGCTTGTTTTTCCCTACGTTATTTTATGTTTAAAATTAGAAAAATACTTTTTTGTAAAACTGTACAAAATAAGTGAAAGTAGCAATAATAAGCTTAAAGAAAGGCTGGATTCAGTAGAGCTAAAACCAAAGTGAACTCTGCTTTTATGTTTACCTAATAATATGGCTGGTCTCAGTAGGCATGCATTTTCTAGAAATAGTACTGTTTCACTTTGACTTTCAGCAGAGAGGAAAAGCTGTATTTTCTACCTTTGATGTTATGTATAAAAATGGAATTTATTTTTACTGCTTTTATTGAATATCTTATAAGTCTTTAGTGAAGAGCACCTCTGAGTTCAAGTTAGATTGATAATATTGTTAAGTTGCCTCAAGATATATGATCTTTGCTGAAATGCTTAATATTTCATATATCATATACAAGGAAGATTGGTTTTTAATTCACTAGAATAAAGTAAAATTAAAGGTAATTTAAATTTGAGTTATTAATGTAGTGATCTGTAGGAGCTATGCTGAGTTGCTCCAGTCATGTCCGACTCTTTGCAACCCTGTGGACTGTAGCCCACCAGGATCCTCTGTCCATGGGATTTTCCAGACAAGAGTACTGGATTGGGTTGCCATTTCCTTCTCCAGGGGATCTTCCCAACTCAGGGATTGAACCCACGTCTCTTATGTCTCCTGCCTTGGCAAACAGGTTCTTTACCACTAGCACCACCTGGGAAGCCCAGTTCAGTTCTGTAGGAATTAGATAGGCTTTAACTGAGATCTGATGGGAAACTTGCTCTTTTTAGTTTTAGTGCCTTTTTTTTTTTTTAAGATAAATAATATGTTTACTTCTTTTTTGTCCAGTACATGTGTACAAACGTAACCATTGTTTGTACATTCATTCATTCAATAGATATGCAGTGAACACCTACAATAAGGCAGGCACTTCAGTTTGATTAATTCGTTTCAGTGTAATAAGTTATGCTTTTGGCTTTATCATTGACAAGTATATTACTCTGGCCAGGATGACTTTGCGGCTCTGTAGCATATGGTAGTTGGATAATTTTAATGGAATTAATTCGCTACTTCAAAAGTATTATGTAAATACTACATAAGAGTAATTGTTAGCTAAACCGAGGAGTGAATATCAGATGCTCTTTATACAAATATGTATCCCATATAACTTTGGGATTGAAGATGATGCATGGGTGTTGGTAAGATCTCATCTAGACGTTTCTTGATAAATCTGTCAAATTTATGGAGTATACACTGAAAAACACACAGTAATAAAATGGATAAATATTATTTATATATAGGTGTATCTAAGTGTATATGTATATAAACATGAATATGTATATATAACAATGTATAAATATATGACACTTTTATGTATATAAAAACAATGTAATCAAATCCTGAATTCACACAGAAAACACATGTAACTTTAAATCTTGCCATTAGATTCAGTAGATCTGTTGGAACTTGGGGGCTGCTGCTGCTAAGTTGCTTCAGTTGTGTCCGACTCTGTGCAACCCCATAGATGGCAGGCCACCAGGCTCTGCCATCCCTGGGATTCTCTAGGCAAGAACACTGGAGTGGGTTGCCATTTCCGTCTCCAATGTATGAAAGTGAAAAGTGAAAATGAAGTCGCTCAGTCATGTCCGACTCTTCGCCTACCAGGTCCTTCTGTCCATGGGAATTTCGGTGGTTAAGAAATTGTGACTAAAATTCATCACTCTGACTTTTAAACACCTTTTATAGTCACTTTTTAGAACTAACACCCAAAAAAGATATCCTTTTCATTATAGGGGACTGAAATGCAAAAGTAGGAAGTCAAGAAATACCTGGAGTAACAGGCAAATTTGGCCTTGGAATGTGGAATGAAGCAGGGCAAAGACTAATAGAGTTTTGCCAAGAAAATGCACTGGTCATAGCAAACACCTTCTTCCAACAACACAAGAGAAGACTCTACACATGGACATCACCAGATGGTCAACACTGAAATCAGATTGATTATATTCTTTGCAGCCAAAGATGGAGAAGAGCTATACAGTCAACAAAAACAAAACCAGGAGCTGAATGTGGCTCAGATCATGAACTCCTTATTACCAAATTCAGACTCAAATTGAAGAAAGTAGGGAAAACTGTTAGACCATTCAGGTATGACCTAAATCAAATCCCTTATGATTATACAGTGGAAGTGAGAAATAGATTTAAGGGCCTAGATCTGATAGATAGAGTGCCTGATGAACTATGGAATGAGGTTCATGACATTGTACAGGAGACAGGGATCAAGACCATCCCCATGGAAAAGAAATGCAAAAAAGCAAAATGGCTGTCTGGGGAGGCCTTACAAATAGCTGTGAAAAGAAGAGA
>SJYX01001623.1:137111-147655 GCA_006410675.1 Oreotragus oreotragus | reverse complement strand
AAAAAAAAAAAAAAGAAAAGAAGGAAGTCCCTGATAGATTGACTAGAGTTGGATGCCAACATTTTCTGCTTCTTTAACACTTCGCTCACACCTATATCCTTCAGACTAGATACTCTGTTTCATTCACTGTTGTGTCCCCATCACTTCACCTAGTTCCGAGTACATACAGGTCCCTAATAAATGTCAGATTGTCTTACTTTTTTTTTTCTTTTAGAACTTTTGGAAGGCCCCAAGTGGGCTGGAGTCCTTTCTGGGCCAACTTTTAGAAATTTGAGAACCTTAAGTATCACTTCCCTGTCTAGACCCAAAGATCCAAGCAGGAGCTTCGAACTGTGACTTGGCTTATTTGAACCAACTATTGAAGTTTAACCCAGCCTTGAGCCCCGAGTCTTTCCAGATGCCCCAAGAGGAAAATTTCCAGGAAGTCTCAGCAGTCTGTCTTCCCTCTGCTCAGCAGTACTGACAGGGGCTGGGTAACCTGACCCTCGGCTGTGGGACCCGCCATCTTTCCCCTCCACCAGAAGGGTCACCCCAAGAGCAGGAGAGACGGGAGAATATTCAACAGCAGAGGTAATAGGAAAACGCATTGTCACTTCAATTCTGAAAAGACAGTTTAGTTGGAGATCCTTCAGTCACAGTATACGTTATAAAAAGAACTTCAGATTTGAATTTGAGTATTGTCATTTCTGGAGTCATCCTGGGATGCTTAGAATGAGGAAAGCAGCCTCTTGTTCTTCCTCTGTAGCTCAGAAATGCTCAGTGACTTGATCCTCAGCCCTTGTTCCATCCTTCTTCCTCTGCACTAGAAGAATTGTTCCAACAGCAGGAAAGAGAAGAGACAATCCAAATATTAATAGAAGGGCACTGGGAAAGGGAATTGACATTTTCAGAGAGAGGCTTCTAACACTGGTATAATGAAGGCTTGTCTTCCTCATTGGATGGCTATCAGATTACATACAGACATGAATATACATACTGACTTGCACGGAAGCTTTCTAAGAACTTAAAACAATGAGGTATGGTCAGCTGTAGCAACAGGATGCAGAATTATGCCAGAGAATCATATCAGGAAGTAGACTCGATCGAATTTCAGAGCCAGTGCGAAAATGTTCCACCCATGATTTTAGAGTTGCTGTGTGGCAAGCTGAGAGGTCTCTGGGATGCAAATTGTCTTTTACCCTTCTCAGTTCTGTCTTTCATCCCCATCCTTGTTATTTGCAGTTTACAGGTTATCTGTGTAGGTTGAACACCTTCCTGATTTCACTTTGCTTTATTCCTTTTTATTGACTAGCCGTTCTTTGGCACGTGTACATGTATTTTAGAATTCTGTAGTCAGTTGTAAGATGTGGTCCATTGTTAAGAATTTGAAACAGAAAACCATGGTGAAAGCAAAGTTGTTTAGGTAAAACATGATTATGATAAAGAATATGTTAATAACTATTTTTTGCTCCATGAGATCTTGTTATTCCCTCTTAAAGGAATTTCTGCTTTGTTATTTCAGTGTTTTTCAGTGCAGATTAAACACAAAAAAAGTCTTAGAGAAGCTCCAATAATGGGATGAATCCTTATGGGAAAAACAACATAGAAATCAGGGTTAGAGTAGCTGATTTCCTTTTCTGTGCCACACATTTCATTTGCTTGTTGAAATCTCTGATTGTTGGAAATCTCTTGTCTGCAGGTTTGTATTTCTCTGTAGTATAGAATGCTCCAAGATTTAAGTCAAGATTTAATATTCAAACAGTATTTGACCATTGTCAGCTTGTTTAGCCAAAAGAGGTTATTATTTACCTGCCTCTTTCTACTTATCTATTGACTTAGTTGTATGATTTGCCACTTAGTACTCTGTTCATAATTCTGTCTATATAAGAACCCAACTGAAGTGCAATATAGATTCTTTAATATTGTGCTGTGTTTAATCAGTGTAAAATAACTTTTAAAAGTGTTGTTTTACAAGTCTAAGACAGGCATCTCAAATAGCTTTTAAATTAGTTCCCCACACCTAAATTCAAGTGAGAATTGTACATTTTTCTGCTTGTCATCAACTGCTTCTTCTCCTCAGTCTCAACCATGTTTCACTAACCATGTCCATCTGTTGTGTCTTATTAAGAATCTGTACACTCATCAACTTCACACTTTTAGAGGAGTACAGTATAAAAGCTTCATGGAGAATATGACTTTATGTTTTATGTGAGGTGAAGTTTCCCTTCCCAGGTAAGGACTGATTTTATTTTTCACATAGCTGCAGATCCTTTAGAAGATAATTATGAGTATAAAATCTGATTTCAGAATACACATTTCCTTGAGGAAAAAGTTAAGAGTATTTAAAACATTATTGTGCAATGTAGCAAACAATTTATTAGATTTATCAGCAGATCCTTCATATCTAGACATATTTACCATATATAATAGATTTTTTTTCCAATTTACCTTACTCTTCAAATTCTTTTTTTATAACAGATTTTTTAATTAAATTAAATTTTTTTTCTTGTCTTTGGTCACTTTGCTGCTGCTAAGTCACTTCAGTCGTGTCCGACTCTGTGCAACCCCATAGACGGCAGCCCACCAGGCTCCCCCATCCCTCGGATTCTCCAGGCAAGAATACTGGAATGGGTTGCCATTTGGTCACTTTATCTACTAGTAAAGTCTGACATCTTAAATGTAATGGATCTCAGTAATTTTTTCATTTCTGTTTTTTATAACGTGCTCAGTCAGTCATGTCCGNCCGACTCTGTGCAACCCCATAGACGGCAGCCCACCAGGCTCCCCCATCCCTCGGATTCTCCAGGCAAGAATACTGGAATGGGTTGCCATTTGGTCACTTTATCTACTAGTAAAGTCTGACATCTTAAATGTAATGGATCTCAGTAATTTTTTCATTTCTGTTTTTTATAACGTGCTCAGTCAGTCATGTCCGACTCTTTGTGACCCCATGGGCTATAGCCCGCCAGGCTCCTCTGTCCATGTGATTTCTCAGGCAAGAATACTGGAGTGGGTTGCCACAACCCGTGTCTCCTACATTAGCAGGTGGATTCTACACCATTATGCCATTTGGAAGCTCTTGCTTAAAATCTGTGGGGAATCTACCACTTGCTTTTTGGTGTGTATAGAGACTTTTGATGATGACCGTGATAGTGGTGATAGACTAGACTGATGATAGGTGATAGGAGTTATTGAAAGAACAGGGGTGTGAAAAGCCTCTCCTGACTCCCTAGGCAGGTTAGGCAGAGGTCCCTTCTCTGTGCTCCCACAATGGCCTGTGCGTCTAGATGTTCTACTTGCCATTTTATAATTATATGCTTCTAGATCTGCCTCCTCTGCCAACTCGAACTCCTTGGGGGCACAGATGTGTTTTATTTATTTGTTTGTGTAGTTTTCTCCACTTTTATTATTTTTTAATCTTTTGGCTGCACACAGAGCATGTGGGATCTTAGTTCCCCTACCAGGGATCGAACCTGCACCTCCTGTGTTGGCAGCACAGGGTCTTAACCACTGGGCCACTAGGGAAGTCCTTTTTATTTATATTTATATTTTCAGTACCTGGCTGAGTGCTTAGCCCACAGCATATTGTAAATACAATGTAAATATTTATTGAGGAATTGAGAGTATTGACTCTGCAATGTTGATGGGATTGCTGTTTTGAAATAAGATTCCATTTCTGTGGACCTAGATAGTCAGCCCGGAGAAGGCAATGGCACCCCACTCCGGTACTCTTGCCTGGAAAATCCCATGGACGGAGGAGCCTGGTAGGCTGCAGTCCATGGGGTTGCTAGAAGTCGGACACGACTGAGTGACTTCACTTTGACTTTTCACTTTCATGCATTGGAGAAGGAAATGGCAACCCACTCCAGTGTTCTTGCCTAGAGAATCCCAGGGACAGGGCAGCCTGGTGGGCTGCGGTCTATGGGGTGGCACAGAGTCGGACATGACTGAAGTGACTTAACAGCAGCAGCAGCAGTAGATAGTCAGCCGAACACATAATTATATTGCTTTTAACCGTGTCTCTGTTTTTAATATTTATTTAATAGGGGATGTGTTATTTTTCAGTTTACCAAGAAAGTTTAACATCCTCAGTGTATTCCTGTACAGATCATTTTGTTCAGTATGTTGTCGTTCAGTCACCCAGTCGTGTCTGACTCTTTGTGACCCCATGGACTGCAACAGGCCAGGCCTCCCTGTCCCTCACCCTCTCCTGAAGTTTGCCCAAGTTCATGTCCGTTGCGTCAGTGATGCCATCCACCCATCTCATCCTCTGACACCCTCTTCTTCTGCCCTTAATCTTTCCCAGGCATCAGGGACTCTTACAGTGAGTCAGCTGTTCACATCAGGTGACTAAAATACTGGAGCTTCAGCTTCAGACTCAGTCCTTCCAGTGAATATTCAGAGTTGATCTTCCTTAAGATTGACTAGTTTGATCTCTGTGCTCTCCAGGGGACTCTCAGGAGTCTTCTCCAGCACCACCAGTTCAAAGGCATCAATTTCTTTGGCTCTAAGCCTTCTTTACAGTCCAGCTCTCACAACCATACATAACCACTGGGAAGACTGTAGTCTTGCCTATACGGACCTTTGTTGGCAGAGTATAGTCAAATGCTAATAAGCCTTTAACATAAGGATCCTTTGTCCTGGTTATTAAATGACTTCAAGTTTTGTAACCCATTCTCCATATGTGTAACTCACCAATTTGTATTTTACCACTCTGTGAGGATAACTGACTCACCACCTTTTATCTCTTTTTTAGAGAAACTCTTTAATGGAAAGAAACAGAAGTTACTCATAATGTAAAATAACCAATTCAATTTGATTCTGAAATGCATGTTAACATTTTTGAAATGTCTGAGCTGAGATTTTGTTTTGTGTTATTCCTTACATGTATTATTTAATCTTTACTGTTAATGATTTTGACATTCCAAGTAAAATAATTATGCTATTAAACTCTGACTTGAGTTGCTAGTAAGCTTGTTGTCTGATTCAGTTCTCATTCAATTATTTTTACTTGATTTTTCTTAAAAACTTCTATTCCTCCCTCAGTGTAATATCATCACACATTTTCATTGTTTTTATACTTTAAACAAGATGTTTGGCTAACTAAAATTCTCCTTGAGAGAGAAGTAGGAACCCTTTAAAAGGTCATTCCTTTAATATTTTAACCTGCCAATAGAAAAGGAAACCTCAGTGTCTCTTTTGTTCTCCAATAGCCTAAGAATCAGTTCACTTCAGTTCAGTCGCTCAGTCGTGTCCAACTCTTTGCGACNTATACATGACTACTGGGAAAACCATAGCCTTTATTAGATGGACTTTTGTTGGCAAAGTAATGTCTCTGCTCTTTAATATGCTATCTAGGTTGGTCATAACCTTTTATATGATAGTTCTATTTATAATTTCTTGAGGAATCTTCATATTATTTTCTATAATATCTGTACCAGTTTACCTTCACCCCCAAGACTGTATCAGTGTTTCTTTTTCCCCCACATCCTCACCAGAATTTGTCTTTTTGTTTGATGTACATTTCCCTGATGCAATGATGTTAATTAGTGGTGTTGAGCACTTGTCCATATGCCTGTTGACCATCTGAGTTTCTTCTTTCAAAAGATATCTATTTACATATTTTGCTTTCTATTTTATTGGATTATTTATGTTTCTTCAATTGAATTCTATGAGCTTCTTATATATGTTGGATATTAAATCCTTATCAGATATGAAGTTTACAAATATTTTCTCCCATTTCATAGACTTCCTTTTTATTGTCTTTCTTTTGCTGTGCAAAAGCTTTTTCTAGATGTGTATAAGAGACAGGAATATTGGATATTAAAATGCTGCTCTGAGATAATAATTATGATGATGTAATTTTTTTCATGTATTTAATGGATTGAATCTTTTGCCACTATTTCTGCCTTCTGAAGCCAGGAAGGGAGCATTTTTTTCTCTTTACTGGCAATTAACTGAATGTATAATTTTGAATAATCATTTATAATTATTTCTTGGGCATGTTCCCAAACCCTTCATCCAATTCCAAAAACTTAGCATATGTGCTGTGCTTTTGAAGTTAGGTTACAAGTGGAAGTGTTTATAATATGGAGATTGGCAATCATTCCTCTTGAAGTAGGACCAGGACTTGCACTGTGCCATGCAGCTATCAGGAAAGCAAAATACTCCTCTTATAAATTCAGCAGCACACTATTTTACAGACATGGTAGCAGTCATTCTCTGCCAAACCTGTCTGCAATGGTCAAGATAGAAAATATGATCGTCATTAAAATGTAATTTCCTTTCTGTCTGTGAGATTCACTAAATTTCATAACAACGAAAACTATAACAACAGAGTTATTAAGATATGATCTCTTGGATTAATCAGGTCCAGATGTTCTC
Organism: Oreotragus oreotragus; assembly: GCA_006410675.1. Lineage (NCBI taxonomy): Eukaryota > Metazoa > Chordata > Mammalia > Artiodactyla > Bovidae > Oreotragus > Oreotragus oreotragus. The sequence goes on along the minus strand of SJYX01001623.1, from coordinate 141,292 downwards.
TCAGTTTCACTACTTACTTTTAGGGTAATTTGGTAAGTTATCGAATGCCCTGATCTTTAGCTTCATTACCTATAAATGGGGGTCAGCAAAGTTTCTCTATGTAGGGCCAGAGAGTAACTGTTCTAGGCTCTGCTGGCCACAGGTTCTTTGTCCCACAACTACACAACTCNTACTTACTTTTAGGGTAATTTGGTAAGTTATCGAATGCCCTGATCTTTAGCTTCATTACCTATAAATGGGGGTCAGCAAAGTTTCTCTATGTAGGGCCAGAGAGTAACTGTTCTAGGCTCTGCTGGCCACAGGTTCTTTGTCCCACAACTACACAACTCAGACTTGTAGAGCAAACTCCCTCATAGACAGGATGCAAACAAGTAGAAGCTGCTGTGTTCCAAAGAAACTGGATTTCCAGGTATGCAATTTGAATTTCATATCTTTCACATGTCATGAACTATTATTCTTCCTTTTATTATGTTTCAACCACTTAAACATTTAAAATTCATCCTTAGTTCATAGGCCACACAAAAACAGATGGCAGGCAGACTCATGGGCCACAGTTTGCCAAATCCTGCTCTATAAAATGGGAATCATTTTATTAGTTACCTTATGGAGTTATGATGAAGAATAAGAGAGACAGTAAAGTTCTTAGTTCCATTTTGGCCTTTACATTTTTATTCATGTAAGTGTGGCTTATAGAGAGCAGTCATTCTGGGAGTTAATGTATATTTTCAACTCTGTTGTTACTCAGAAAGGTTTTGTGTACCACTTTGGGAAGTGGATTAAGAGACTGCATTAGACCCTCCTACTTTCTGAGAACCCTGGGAGCAGGAGGCAGTAGAAAAGACAGCACAACTGCACCAGATGAAATCAGAGGGCTTAGCTGGGTATCCAGCCCCTTAGCACTGTAGGGCTTGGCTAATCCTGGGTTTCAGACAGGCTAGCAACTATGTTGAGGAAATCTGATTTAGAGGGTTGAACACACATCAAGAAGTGTCCAAGTCAGTGAGTCATTCGTACAAAATTTCTTCATTTTGAATACATTCAGAATTACTCCACTGAGCAGGGATTTACAGCATGAATGCAAATTCAATGGGGGAATCTATGCGCTAAACTCAAAAATGAAGTATTAAACAAAGAAGACACAGACTGATGTTGTCTGTGACAATACGTATTTGAGTTTCCTTTGCTGAACAAGGGACCCTACCTGCCAAGTGTACAGCAGTAAAAATTATTCCACTGGTGGGTAATATTGTTCCTGATAGCTCAGGGTATAGAATATTGCTATTGATTGGTTGAGGAGAGATTGTAGGGATTTAACGTTAAAAATGTACAGGCCAAGCAGTGTACTGTCATTTGCTCATATAACATTTCTTTAACTCCCTTACTCAACAGCTCACAATATGTACTCCCATTTTACAGAAAGTAAGTGGTAGAGTCAGATCTGATCTATCTGAATCCAAATCTCATTCTCTTTTATAGCACCAAGGAGAGATTTTCTTTTTTCTTAAAGTGAGTCACTCAGTCATGTCCGACTCCCTGCAACCCCATGGACCACATCTGCCAGGCTCCGAATTCTCCAAGCAAGAATACTGGAGTGAGTTACCATTTTTTTCTCCAGTTTCTCTTAAATGTCCCTGTTAACTGTTAAACATTGGGTAAATTAGCAAAAAGTTAGCTAGCAGATCTGAGCTGGTTCAGTGGAAGAATCCAAAGTTTCTGGGATGAAGGCAGTGCTTATTCAGGCTCACCTGGATTTCCTTGTTTTCTAACATGCCACTCCCCTGGTATCTGGGAAGCTTCCATTATTGCAAATTCTGTGGGGTGTTTGTGCCAACTCCTACTTCTCTATAAATATGTAAATATTACAGGCAGTGGTGTCTATATCAGGAAACTAATGAATCATGTGGCCCTCTCCACAGTGCGTGTGGAGAGCTGCTGGCAGCATGGCATGTTGCCCAGCATGGGTAACACCCTCTGACCCATGATGGCTTCTGTGGGCATTGGATAAGTCAATAGACTGGCAGCTTTACCTCCAAAAATTATACATTTATGAGGTAGATCTTATCATGCATCTGGACCCCATCTTTGACTTAAAGAAGAAGAAATTGATTTAGAGATGTTCCCTGCTCAGAAGTTACCAAGATCAAGATTCAAGACTACATCATGCCCTGCAAACCAAAGGCCTGGCGAGGGATGGCATGGCAAGGGATGAGAGCACACAGAGTAGGTGACCAAGCTGGACCAGGCACTGGTATGAGCAGTTCTCTGATAACCTGCCCCCGCTCAAGAAGCACTCTGGAAACAGATGTGGCATTATTGATAAATAAATGGAACATACAAAGACACTTTGGAATCAATGGTTTTCAAAACCACACCCAACTTTCCATCGATCATGCCAGAGGAGCAATTGAATATCATCTTTTTATTCTCTTTTTAGAAAAGATATTATAATTTTCACAGGAAGAGACAAAGAATATGCACTAAAATATATATGAAATAAAATGTTAGACTGCTGTATCATGTTGTTAATTAATAATACTGATGTGTTATTTTTCTACATTTTGTGATAATAGGTAGTTTAACTTAAGAAAAAAAACTTTGTTGAGATTTCTTCTCTAATTTATAATAAATATGTACTTTTATCCCTTATTTTTATTCATACTCATGTAATGTTTTCCTTAAGTTAGGGGTCCCAAAATGGAATATGCTTCAAGGACCACAAAACCTGAATCAGCCAAGGGTGAGGTTCTTCTATTAGCATGCAGTGGTGCCCAGTCCAAGATTGCTTCTCTGATGCATAGACATCGTGTCTACTGTATTACAGATTGTTCAGTCATTTCACCATAAATAGTTTTCTCATATTGGCAAATGGTATGTTGGTGTCCGCTGCTCATGTATTCCTTGCCTTAGTCACAAATGACTGGGAAATGGGCAATGTTGAGTTTGCATGTGGGAAGCATTTTATCAATTGTGGTCAAGAGCAAGTTATGTGATTGCTCAATATCTACTTTTTAAGAATCTATTAATGTGAGTTGGTGTTGTTGTTGTTCAGTTGCCCAGTCATGTCTGATTCTTTGCGACCCCATGGGCTGCAGCAAGCCAGGCCTCCCTGTTCCTTACCATCATCCGAAGTTTTCCCAAGTTCATATTCATTGCATCAGTGATGCCATCCAGCCATCTTTTCCCCTGACACCCTCTTCTCCTTCTGCCCTCTATCTTTGCAGCATCAGGGACTTTTCCAGTGAGTCAGCTGTCACATCAGATGAGCATATGAGTTGTAATAAGCATTAAATAAAATTGTGTTGGAGTAGTTCCTGGCTTACAGGAGAATATCAGTGTTATCCAATGTAGTGTTTATCAACATTATTTTTATTGTACAGACCTATGAAAGGCAGAGGCTAGTTTGGAGTCTCATTCTTTGGAAATTTATGTTGTCAACAAAATCTTCCTATTGAGGGTGACAGACGAAAACAATAAGACATCAAAAGTTAGTTGGAGCTGTGTTTGATGGAAATAAAGTGTGTTCACTGAGTGAAGTGTGGCAACGAAGTGGTTCACCCACTGGTTCTGAAGGTGACTCAGTCCTTTACTAGAGAGAGTACTAAACACACAGGATTCAGATGCCACTTCATGGAATGTTTATCCTTCCATGGCATCTACTTTGGCAGGCTTCCCACAAACACAATACAGTAAGTCCCCTGCATACAAATCTTCAAGTTGTGAACTTTTGAAGGTGTGAATATGCATTCTAATGTTCATGCACGTGTGTTAGTTCACATGTGTGGGATCCATTCTCACGTGTGTGCACCCTCTACAAGTGGTTGTGGTTTTGTGAGCTTTACTGTACAGCACTGTATCTAGTACAGTAGTACAGTATCTAGTAGCCCAGGATGTCTAGAAGTAAGCGTGAAAACAGTGGTGATATAGCTGATACTACTGTGTACTGTGAGATTAAGAATATTCTCTTCTACTGAGTCCAAATGTCTGTCCTCTGTGTCTGTGTCTCCTTTGCTGCCCTGCACATGGGATCATAGGAGAAGGAGGGGTGTGATTTGAGAGAATAGCATCGCCACACATACATTACCATAGGTAAAATAGATAGCCAGTGGGGGGTTGATGTGTTACAAAGCCAGTGCTCTGTGATAAGCTGGAGGGATGGGATGGGATGGGGAGGGAGGGGGGTG